>CAUZXS010004726.1:7500-152500 GCA_963585895.1 Sepioteuthis lessoniana | reverse complement strand
ATTCTATGTGTGGTGAAAGTTACCATTAAAAAAAGTAATCTTATTATTTTCATTATTATCACTAATGATAATAATAATACAACGACCAGAACTAGTTATAGTCAACAACAATAACAAAAAAGTAGTGGAGTTTTCTCATCTGGCTGATCTCAAGGTAAAACTGAAAGAAAGCGAAAAGATGAGATTAGTACCTGTGTAGTATATTGACCTCCGACCCGGCCAAACATGCCAATTCCAAAGACGGCGGAAGTGCATATTCTGATGGCCAGTTATGGGAAGAGATTGAGTGTGCGTGGAACTATCATAGAACTCAGTGCACACGGAAATTCAATCGAGTTTGGAGATCAGAAAGATGGAGAAACGATGCTGTAGAGAAAGCAGCACCCAGTACAGAGCTGGGCACCCGGGCCTCCGGTTGAGCAGCCAAGGAGAACGGGAAAGAAACGCGGTCATGGCCAATAGAGTGGGGGTCAATATGTTGTAGTTCTGTTCGGTCTCCAACTCCCTCAAACACACAACCCTTTCAAATAAAATGAGAGGTATATTTTTCTAAGAACTGTGTCGCTCGTCTCTTATTGTGTCGTCGTTTTGATTCTACATGCATGCATCTACATACGAATATGCAACACCTGGACTGTAGCAGAGAACTGAAAAGGCTATTGAACATGAATGTGACGGTGATATCAGTTGTAACTGGTGCACTCCGTACAGTCACCAAAGGATTGGTGTAGGGAATGGGGGACTTAGAAATAAGAAGAGGGATGGATACTATCCAAACTACAGCATAACTAAGATCGGCATGAATACTGAGAAGAGTCCTAGAGTCTTGAGGAGAGTTCTAACTCCAGTGACAAACCATTAACTAGCGCTATTGTGAAAAACTCTCAAAAGATTAAAGTGGTAATAATAATGATCATAATAATTAAGTGAATCTCTTAATATCGGCACAAATTTATGGCATAAGAACGATTTGTATCCAAAGGAACATTGATAATACGCAACAGGATGGCAAGTGCAGGTAACGTGGAGACAGAGATGGAATGATTAATCATATAATAAGTGAATCTAGCAAACTCACCTAAAAAGACTGGTTGGAAAAGGTGATTAACTGGAAATTCTGCAATAGATTAAAATATGGCCAAATACGCACAAACCAGAATCTGTCTTGAAGAATGAGACACATGAAATATATCTGGGATTTTTTATACAAACATATCAACGAATTCCAGAAAGGAGACTAGACATATTGTTAATTGACAAGATTTGGTTTGGTTTGGTTTGGTTTGGTTTTATGGCATATCAACCATTGCAGGTAATTTAAAGCCAAATCTATCTATCTATCTATCTATCTATCGATAATTCTTTTTCTAATAATTTTTTTTAGCATAAGTATACAATTTAAATGTTAAAAACAGTTCTATTTAAAAAAAATAGTTTAGCATAAGTACACAGTTTAAATTTAAAAACAGTTCTATTTCGAACAATTCCGATTAGCATAAGTGCACAGTTTAACGCTCAAAAACAGTTCTATTTCGACCTATTCAGTTTAGTCAACAAAGTTTAATGGTTCCAAGTATTGCTATGCATCATGAACTATTCAATTAAGCATCAGAAACTTGTTAACACACAGTTAAAGGTAAAAATAGTTCAATTTCAAGCAACTCATTTTAATACAAGTATGCAGTTCACATGTCAAAACAGTTCCACCTCAAACAATTCAGTTCAACATAAGTACACAATTTATTTCTGTTAAACCCATAGATATGAGATGCTGCCACTCCGGGTCAGAGTGAACCTGGGAGCAATGACTATAAAGGGGTAGTCTGCATTCCCCCAAACTCCAACATTACAGAAGCCTCACCATTAGATTGTTTAGTGTCATATCTAGTATACTCTTTGGGGGAGTCTTACTTCTCCGCAGAGATGCAGTTGTTGTATTCTGCTGCCCCAGATGATTGGGCCATAATTGACAAGAAGAAAACGTACTTGTTATCTAAGGGACATTGTCGTTTCCGTTAACCACAGAACGAAAATGAAAGGAATCGAAAATGGAGACCAATAATTGAGTCTTGCAAGAGAACAAATTATTCTGAGGAATGTGTAACAATGATGTCGTTTGTTGTTGGCTGACTTGTAACTCTTCCAAAAGGTTTGAAAAAAGTTTGAATTTAGTGGAAATAAAGGAAGAATCGAAATCATCCAGACTTCAGTATTGTTGGGATCCGCAAGAATTCAGAGAAGAATCCTGAAGACCTGAAGAGATCTGATGTCACTCCGATTCCAGGGAAATACCATCATCGACTGCTTGTTTGAAAAACTTGCAACGGTTCATATAGTAACAATGTATTTATCCATTTGACCAAGTAAATCCTCATATATATATATATATATATATATATATATATATATATATATATCTTTAAGAAAAACAAAAACCGGTCACATTAGGATTATAAATTTATTTCCATCCTGTTATGGCTATTGATATGTATCAATTACACCAAAACTAACCGGCCTTCTGCAGATATAATGGATATAATAATTCAGAATAGACAAATGGATAAAATAATTCAGAGCAGACAAATAATTCAGAATAGACACAAGAAGGAAGGGTGGGACGGGGCAGAAGAGGGGTGAAGAGCTTTCCCCCCATTTCGACCACATAGTTGAATGATTTTTTGTCCTGACGGAATTATTCCCGACTCCGGTTTAACTGGACCGAATAATATACATACATACACATACACATACACACACACATATATATATATATATATATGTATTGTCATCCACAGACAGACTGTTTCGTTGTATCACAGCTCTTCAGTGTGGCTAGACATGTAGGACGCTTGAAGCTGGGATCGAAACCTGCCCAAATTTACCTTAGACTTATTATCTGACCGCTCGGCCAACAAGCGTACCATGTTGGCTCAGGAATTATAAGGCATTATGTAGTAACAGCAGCAGCAGCGTTCGCTTGTTTACACTTTCTACCTTACCGGATACCAGAGTGCTCAATTCGTTCGAAGAGCTTTGCATTATGCGAGCAGCAGCCGAAAATTCCTTCGCCAGAGTGCTCAACCCCCATGGGGGAGCGTATAGTCGTTTTTAATATGAAAGAAAATTGACGTTTCGGTTTCTATAAACCATCATCAGGACTTAGAAAAGATGTTATTAAGTGACGTTAGATCAACGATGGATGGTTAATGAAATAAAACTGTATCCTTTGATGGTTCCATTTCCAACATTACCTTACACATTCACATGATATTTTTTTAAACATGAACGCTGACTTATTGATCCGACGGTCAATGCTCCCCTTTTTCTCTATAAACATAATTTCCTCCTTTGGTGTATTTGTATTTTGTTAAGCATTCGTCGATGATCTAACGTCACTACAATACGTCCTGATGATGGTTTATTAAAACCGAAACGTTATAACGTCGACTTTCTTTCAAATTAAATTCTTCTCTTTGGATCACTTAGTCTTTCAATATTTTTCTCCGCATTGTCGGATTATTTTCTTTTATCTAATTCCATAGTCGTTTTTATTGATATCTATCTTTAAATTATAATTCGTTCTCAAGTACCTAGGGTACCTGATAAGGATGGGATTACTCCAGTATAAAGCTAGAAGTAGGATCTCAAAATGAGGGTGGAACTCCCTACACATCTGTTAGCTGAGCTACCCCACTAACAATAATTTAATATAAAGTATCCTCTGATTTATTTAGAGTAGCTGAAACTAACACAAAGTTACACTAGTGAATTCTTGTGGACCTCAAGTGGTGTAATGATTAGCAAGCTACACAATTACGAGATTTCGAGCCTCTTTTGTGCTCCATACATCAGGCCTCGTACCACAATTAAACAAAGCTACGTAAATAATTACTTTCACTTAAAAGTGACCTTGTATCACATCATGCTCCTGTTCGCCAATGGTCTGGAAGACTGGGGTTCAATCCCAGGTCAAGTCATACCAAAGACTTAAAAATGGTACTTGATGCTACCTTACTTAACACTCAGCATTATAAGGTAAGAATCAAGGGTAAAGTGGAGCAATCCAGGGAATGGAGTAGCACCCTCCGTTACACCTCCGTGTAGTAGCTATTGAAAAGGAAGCCCTCGGGTCACCCTTGAGTAAGGTTTACTACATTACTTACTGAGGATCACATTATACGTGCGAACTAAGAACATAGACATTAAGGCGTCGTGGCTAACGTGTTGGATTGCGATATCGTAGTAAGTGAGTTCGAACTGTAGTTGTGCTAATTTGTTCACTTTGGGACTAGTAACATTAGAGAAGGTAAGAAATCCCTTATCTCATCCATTTGTTGGTTAAATAGCACCACGACTGTCCTTTTACAAGGGTAGCTTTGACATAAAATTACCCACGACGGTTGGTGTGCCTTGAAACTAATGGAAAAATACCAAATTGAGAACTTCTTTTTATGAAACAACAGCTTGCATGCTCCTCTTGAAAATGATGTGTAGTGATTTTGAATCACGCTAGGTTATCCCAAACTTGCAGGGTTTTTTTTTTTATTTGATCAAAAATAAACTTACTTAAAAGGCGAGTGGAACTTAAAAACATTTTTTTTTACTCAAAGAATACTAATTTCAACATTGCTATTACCAAACAAAAATACAACCAACCAGACGGTTAAATGACTGGTTACAACATTTTAGATGTTCATCTATTTTTCAGCCTGTTACTCGTTAATGTCAGCCCAGTTCGCTGTGTCTGAAGAATGCCCTGATTGCATACCTGCTGAGAGGTAACCCCCACGTACTCAATAAGTGTCTTATCTATGACACAAAACTATCAGATGGTAATGCTTCAGTCATCGAGTTTGGAAAATGTAGAGTACCCCTTCATTGCTATTACTCCCAGATCCACTCTGACTCTGTTAGCTGTTATCTCTGGGTCAAATAGAACTGCCAAACTATTTAACCGTGTATTAACAAATGTCTGATTTTCTGTTGAATTATTAGTATCACATAGCAATATTTAAAACCATTGTTCTATAAGCAAACAAATTATTAACATCAAATAGAATTATTCGTGTTAGATAACAGTACTTGAAACTATTTAACAGTGTGCAAAGAAATGAGTACTAGCTTGTTTAAAATGTTACCTAGAAACTATTCGTTTACAATTTATATATCTATTTTCGGGGCGTTGGCCTAATGAGTATAGTGTTCACTCATGGGGCAAGATACCGCGGTTCAATCCTTGATCGAGTCATACCAAAGATTCAAAAAATGCTACTTGATGTCACTTTGCTTAACACTAAGTATTATAAGAGTAAAATGGAGATGCACAGGGAATGGAGTGGTGCCCTCTCATACACCTACATGTAGTAGCAATTGAAAAGGGAGCCTTCGGGTTACCCTCGACTAAGGATGCCAACGTTTTTTTTTTATAAAGAGACCTATATTGGATCCCACGGATCTTAGAAGTAAGAAGTAAATATCTATATAGCAAAAGTGTGCGTAAACCAGAAAGTAACGGACTTATTTTACTATTATTACATGTTGACAAAATTTGCTGTTACATTTGCTGGCACCCACTCAAAAGCCATCGAACGTCATTTCTGTTCGGGTGAGGAAAAAAAAAATAATGGACAGACTAGTAATATTTTTCACGTTTCATCTCTCAAAATGTGCAGGCCAGATCTGAAATGCGACCCTCATTTGCAAAAGAAATTTCTTAGTCATTCCTTTACTTAAGAGCCCAGAAGAACCCCACCCCCACAAAAAAAAGGATAGAAAAAAAGCTAAAGCCGCATGACTCAAAATTTTTTTTCACTCTGTCTTGTTTCATTTACAATTCCAAAATCTAATAGAACCCCCCCACCCTTGCCAAAAAACAGCATTTTCTTTACTCCCGTATTAGCCAATCAAAATTTGTATCTTCATCAAACATTTGTTTCCGACTTTGATTCTCATAATTTCGTCGATTTGATTTGTTTAATGGCATATCAACCCTCGCAGGTCATTTAATGCCAAAGCCATGTTCGTAGTACAGCGGTAGTAGTATTTAACCTATACCTGGTGAGGAAAAAAGAGTTCATGCCTTTCCTTAGGGTAGTAGTCCAAAAAGAAAATTCACAGCACAACTTGAGTTTGAACCTGCTTATTTCCAGCCTGCGGTCTAGCACTTTAGGCCACGAAGATTCTCTCCTATCAATTTGGAGATGACACCGAATACCATCATCAAAATACGGCAATCATTAAGAAGGTTTACTCACTCACAATGTAATATGAACCATTGTCCTACAAGAATAACGTTTTTATTAAATACTTTATAGTTGTTTATATCGCCACACTAAAAAGGGCCTCTCTGAAAGTAGTCGACAAGTTGACCTACCTCGGAAGCAGCGTCTCATCTACCGAAAATTACATCAATACACGACAAGCGAAGACATGGACAACTATCGATAGGCTATCGGTCATATGGAAGTCAGACCTGACCGATAAAAGAAAACAAAATTTTTCCAAGCAGCGGTCGTGTCCATATTTCTCTATGGACGCACTACTTGGACGCTGACTAAAAGTAGGGAGAAAAGGCTTGAAAAAAGGCACAAAGATGCTACGAGCGGTATTAAACAGATCCTGGAAGTAAAATCCCACAAAACAGCAGCTGTATGGCCAGCTACAATCCATCCCGAAAACCATCAAATTGGACAAAAAAGACATGCAGGACACTGCTGGGGGAGCAAGGGCGAACTCATAAGCGACGTTCTCCTATGGACCCCTTCACGTGGACGAGCAGTTGTAGGATGACCAGCTATAAATTATCTACAATAGCTCTGTACGGACACAGGATGTAGCCTGGAAGACTTGCCGCAAGCGATGGATTGTAGAAACGGAGCGTGAAAGAGAGTATGGGAAATCCGTGCGAGCAGCACAACATGATGATAATATATATATATATATATATATATATATATATATATATATATATATATTTGTTCCCCAATCGGTTGAGCACTCAAGTGTGAAAATTTGCCGAATCGAACACTCCAGGTAACCGTAACCTATATGTAGAAAAATATGCGTAAAAATCATTCACTTACACAGAGAAGATCGATGGCGATGGTGTAAGATGTACGCCTGACTTTACGTCAGTTGAGTTTTGCTCCCAGATTGAAGCATCTTGCTGGTCTGCGTACGCAGAAAGTTTGTAATAAAACGAATTAGTCTGTCTGTGGGTGACAGTAAATTTCTATAGGGAAGGACAGATTTAATCAACAATTATTTTGGTAAACTGCCTGATTATCATCGTTCCAAGAAAAAAAAAACTTTCTTTTTTTTCCGCTGAAGTCAAAATTGAAATACGTATCTACCTAGAACATTAGTAAGGATCGAACTCACTTTTACAATCCCCGCAGTTTGGGACGCTTATTAATTGCATTAAAATTGGTAACTATGGATTCTTGCTGGTTGTAGCATCGTCTTGAAATGGGCGGTTCTTTTTTTCTTTCTTTCTTTCTTTCTTTCTTAGAAGTAGAAGCTGATATGAAAATAAAATTAAAACAAACTAATAAAACAAGCTACGCCAGACGATTCCATTAATGAAGTCAAAACAGGGGGGTCTTGGTATTGCTGACTTCAGTGGGTGTGCCAGTTCAGAAAATTTTTTTTTAAATTGTAAAAAGGGGAAAAAAGATTATCTTAAAAGGACATTAAAATAAGATTTCTTTTTTCTCTTCATTTTTTCTTTGCCCTTTTGCCTCTTCTTTTTTGGTTTCTTTTTTTCCTTTTACAAATTAAATTTAAAAATAAAAACTTAATTAAAAAAAAAAAGACAACAAAGAAACATTAAGTTTAAAATTTGAATAGATTTTTTAAAAAAAGAACAGATAAATTTTTGCCTGAAAAAAAAAAAAAATTAAAATTACACAGAAAAAAATTATTAAAAGAAAATGGAACATTATATAGATTTTTTAAAAATAATTAACTTTTTTCTCCCTTCCAATATAATTTAAAAAAACGGTGTAAAAGGACGAAATACATTTCATTTGCAACATTTTTACTATCTTAAGGAATGCTTTTGTTTATTTTTTTTTTGTTTAATTTTATTTTATTATATAATTTATTCATTTTTTTTACTTCTTGGAAAAGAAAATTTCCTTTTAGGATTTTTCACCAGCATTTTCACCGTTTACGTCAGTTCTTCCCCCCCACTTTTTTTTTAGTTGAAAATCCCGGATGTCCATTTTCGCTTGAAGGACTTTTTATTCCTTTTATAAACATTGCTACATTTCCTTTGAATTTATTTTCACTTTTTCCTTTCATCAAATTCTTTATTTCTTTACTTCCCAAAAATGACTTTCTTGTTTTTTGTTATTACCCTTTTCGTCTTCGTCTTTGTTTCATTCATAAATTAAATATTTTTAGTCGACCCGTCTCGGTTGAAAAAAAAATCTTTCTTCTTGGTTTGAGACTGAAAAAACTTATAGATAAATGATTACAATAAATAAATAGAATATTTCATTATCGCGACTATAAATATTCTTATGACTTATGATTTAATTAGAAAAAAGATAAAACAAAATGAAAGCTCTTCCTCATTCGGCCAAGGGATATTATCAAAATCATTTTAATTATCTCACATTGTTTCATTCCCTTGCTAAGACTCTTATATCACGACCATCACTCATTTGAATTGTTGCAAGTCAGCCCAAGAAATATATATTGGAAAAAGAAGCACCTGCTAGAAAGAAATATTGAAAAATACAGCGGTTTGCGAGAAGTAAATCAAGGAAAAAGGAGCGCTTTGCTATAAATAACTCTAGGAAAAGTATCCTTTTGCTTGTTTTAAATCTAGGAAAACGTATCGCTTTGCTAGAATTAAATCGTTTTCTTTTCGGGGCAAGTCTACTATATCTCGACTTTCACTTTCATTTAAAACATAATAACCCAGAACAAGAAATGAATCTTGAAAAAGTAGTGCTTTGCAAGAAATAAATTTAAAAAGTAGCATGTTATTAGAAATAAATCCAGAAAAAAAGTAGTATTTTGCTAGAAATAAATCTACAAAAAGTAGCGCTCTATGAAGAAAACATCTTGAAGAAAGTAGCGCTTTGCTAGAAGTAAATCTAAAAATAGTATATTGCTAGAAATAAATCTAGAAATAAATATAGAAAAGTAGCTCTATACAAGAAATAAATCTAGAAAAAAAGTTATGCTTTGCTCGAAATAAATATAGAAAAAATAATGCTTTGCCAGAATTAGATATCTAATGTAGAATTTTGCTCGAAAGAAATCTAGAAATAAAGTATTACTTTGCTAAAAATAAATCTAGAAAAAGTAGTGCGCTTCCAGAAATAAATCTGTAAAAATAGGTCTTTGCTAGAAAAAAATCAAACAATCACATTTTGCTAAAAAAATAACTGCATAAAATCTAACGCTTTGCTAGAAATAAATCTCGAAAAAAGTAGCGCCTCGTTTCAGATTCTCAGTCCAACCTTTGAATATTAATAGTTCAAAACATAGTTGGACGAGTATTCAAGATTTTGCTATTCTTTGGACAAATTCTTGACTAATGTATTCCAGGCTTCTTATAATTAGCAAAAGTACCTGAGATTACGTATTAAGATTATTCTATTATATTAGATCCGTATCTAAGTTCTGTTGATTTTATTCGGTTTCGTCGAGATATTCTCCTGACATTTTAGTATACCGTAAGATAATGAAATAATGCATTCTCATTATTTCATTAGAGTAGAGTCACATCTTAATTTCGTTGACATCATTTTAACGTTTCAGATAATGAATCCTCCAGGCATCTTTGTATAGTATACAGTAATGAGTCAATACATTTTCGTGATGACATAGATTTAGAGCATTATCACAGTTTTGTTAATCTTATTAAACCATTCCGGTCAATTTGTTCTCCTGGCTTCTTAGTATACAATAAAGTCACGAAACAATATATTTCTTTTTCATGAATTTAAATTACTATCTCGATGTTAAGGATATTATTACAATTATTCTATGCAGCTATACATCTAAGTTTTAATCAAATACATTGTTGCTTAACTTCCTTGATATGAGGAGTGGCCCAATCGGCTGGGGCAGTACAATACACCGACTGCATTTCTACTGAGGGTTTAAGGCTCGCCCACCGTTTGTCCGGGATATGACACTAAACAATCTTATGGTGAGGCTTCAGCAATGCTAGACCTTTGAAGAATGCGGAGTATCTCTTTATTGCCATCACTTCCAGGTCCACTCTGAACCGGACAATGCAGGACCTTTGAAGAGTGCGGAGTATCTCTTCATTGCCATCACTACCAGGTCCACTGTGAACCGGAGTAGCAACACCTGATAGGGTCCTATCTATGGGTCAAACAAAAATCTGACTTTTAAACTTTGTACTTATACGAAACTGAATTGTTTGAAAAAGAACTGTTTGATTATTTAACTGAATGTAAACAAATGGCTGATTTTGGATTGAATTGTTTGTGATACGTAGCAATGGACCTATCAACTTTGTTAACATAAAAAACTGAATTGTTTAAAATAGAACTGTTTGGTTATTTAATTGTGAGTAAACAAATGACTGATGTTTATTGGAATTGTTAGTGACACATAACTATACTTGAGAACATTTAACTGTGTGCAAACAAATGATTAATAGTAAAGAGAATTATTCGTATAAGATAGAAATAAGTAAAACTATTAAAATATGAGCCAAGACTTGTTTAAGAATGTTATCCACAAAATATATTTACAATTCATATATATTTAAAATATATGTAAAAACAGGATTTGGCATTAAATAACCGACACTTGTTGATATGCAATAAAAGCAAACCAAACCAAATCGGAGGTAATTTACAAAGCTTTTTGCTTAGCTGTGGCATAAGGCCATATGAAAGGGGCACCCAATGAGACTCGAACTCACTCATGTAGGTTTGCTAGTCGAGCTTGCTACCCATTACACCACCAGAGGTGTCTACCAAACCAAATCAGAGGAGAACCTGCGCTCTCAGAATCTGAAAGGACAAATGATACCTTATGTATAGTATGATAAATAACTGCTAATGAGGACCCAGCAGTCTTTTATGTATCCCTACAGACTTTCCGCCCGGGCAAAATGTGGCACAAGGTCAATTTTTAAGTAGAGTAGTGCTGGTTTGAATTCATAGTTTCCTGGTTGTCTTAAAAAAGCAAAACAACTAAGTCTTCCCAAATATTTACACTACTGTTCTTCTAGGAGAATTGTTTTGGCATTAGATAACCTGAAAAGAGTTGATATGCCATTAAACAAAGAAACCAAACCAAATATTTACCTATAGCTGAGAGAAGAAAAGATGGTTTCATGCCTTTCTCTAAAGCAACTTGCTCTTAGTGAAATATACTTGGTCAGTATTTGAACACAGGTCTCTGATTCCATCTCCTGCGATGATGAACGTTACGCTAAGAACAGCACCTGGTTGTCATGTTTCAGACCAATAAAATCTTAGTAAACGACCATATGGAAATCTGATGTTTCTGGTAGGATAAATCGGGAGTTCTTCCAAGTTTTATATATGTCAGTACTTCTGTAAGGTTGCAACACTTGGAATCTAATGAAACACATGGAGAAAAATCTGCATAGGAACGACACAAGAATTCTGTGTGGTCTTTTGAATGAATCCTGGATGCAGCACCTTACAAAACAGCTGCTGCACAGCCACTAATCTCCCATCTCACAACCCATTCAAATAAGACGAACAAAACATGTTGGGCATTAGTCATAAGTTGTATACTCCTATGAACTCGTACACTTAGACACACCAGTGTAAGCCGACCAGCAAAAACCTACATTCATTTGCTCTCTATAGACACTGGCTACCGTCTATATGTCTTGCCATAAGCGACGACCGGTAGGAACAGGTGACGAGAGAAAGAGGGTCAAGGGAATCTGTGTAGTTGGTATGCCTTGATGGGGATAAGGATGAAACAGCCTTAAAATAATGATCAGTCTTGAATAAACTCGAAGTGCAAACTCCACGGACACATCGTTGGCTTTTAGTTGGACACCTGGCATTTCTACTGGATGGCGTATCACGTCAACGATAGATTCGAGCAAAAATAGCCCCTGGCTCCGGCCGGGCTAACTTGGGATAGGCGAAGAACCCATGACAAGCATGAAACTAGACCTTCGTGTTTTGTTTAAGCTATGACCAGTAAGTGCACTTGTGTTTGTACCGAAAGGCTTGGCAAAGGCTTGCTTAGTTTGCATTCACTCACTGATCCTATGCCCAGCATTGGCCAGCAGAGCATAAGTTTCGGCTTGAGCCCAACCAACCTACCCTCAATAAAAAAAGACCTTCTGTTAAGTCCTGTCTGACATAAATACGGCTAACTCCACTGACAAGGTGTAACATATTGACCCTCGACCGAGCTGTCAATCAAGAGATGCACCTGTGTAAATAAGCGGAAGAAAGCGAAACAGGTGCATCCGGTCAAAGGTATCGGAATATCACCTTGACCTGTGGACGTGGTTGAATTCGGTGCAGATGCGTACACCCACAGGAAGCAGGTGGATGTAAAACAATTATATAACCAGGTGCCACAGACAGCTTGGGGCAGTTGCAGTTAGTTCGAGTTCGAGTTCGAGTCCCAGTTGCAGTTGGAGTCAGTTGGAGGACAAGATGCCAGCGTGAGAATCAGCTTGCAGACTGAGGGATTGGGCCCTCAGTGACCCACGGTTGAGCAGCCCAGCCAAGATGAGAAAGAAGTGCTGCTATGGACAGAAAAAAATACTGCGGGTCAATATGTGGCAGTCTGTCCCCGTCTCCAACTCGCCTCTCACACATAATCGACATCAACCCTTTCGCAACCCTTTCGAGAATAAAGTGTGAGAGGAATATTTTTTATAAAGAAGTGTGTTCGTTCGTTCATTCATTGAAGTTCGTCATTATGTTTGATTATGTTTCGCATGTATCATATATTATATATATGTATATGTATGGTTGTCACTATACAACAAACGTAGAGATTAGGATGCAAGAATTGTCTTTCAACTGATTGCTTTGAATAATTTGAAAATCTGCTATGAAGTGATCGATCAATCTATTCATAAATTGACTTAATGAGTTCTCGTTACGAGTAGAAAAAAAGCAATACAGAGCAAAGTCAATGTAGTAACAATGGCTAGCTTGCAAATAACTGGTGTAATTAAATATTAACTTTAGTTTAGTCTGGTACAAGGATACAAGAAAAGAGATACCAGTTTGGAAGTATGAATCTTACTATACTTCAACAGTATGTGAAATTAGCTTAGTGTGACACAAGGCCACAGTAATTGGTTAGCTTGATAAGGAAAGGACTAATCTTGCGAGCAATTTGGTCTGTAAGATCAGCATGATATAGTTGTGAATTTAAAGAAAAATCAAACAATAATGAACAATTATAACCGCAAGGAAAAAAACAGAGCTAGTTATTTACCTAGATTATTTTAGTCTGATGTAATGCCATTGTTGTCGGGGTAGGGACGATCAAAGTTATTGAAAATTGATTTGGGTGAGGAAAATGGGAGTTATTGCTACATGTTTCTGGAAAAAAAATAATCGAGAAAGTAAGAAAGAAAGAAGGAAGGAAAGAAAGAAACGAAAAGTAAGCGACCAGAAAAAGAGAGAAAACGAAAGAAAGAAAGAAGGAAAGAAAGAAAGAAGATATGATTGATTTAAAAGAAAGAAAGAAAGAAAGAAAGAAAGAATATATGGTTGTTTTAAAAGAAATAAATAAATAAAGAAAAATTAAGTGATCAGAAATAGACAAAAAAAAAGAAAGAAAAAAAAGACAAAAGAAGATATAGTTGGTTTTAAAGGAAAGAAAGAAACAAACAAATAAAGAAAGAAAGAAAGAAAGAAAGAAAGAAAAACGAAAAGTAAGCGATAAGAACGAACAAACGAAAAAAAGAAAGAAAGAAAGAAAGAACGAAAGAACGAAAAGTAAGCAATAAGAACGAACAAACGAAAAAAAGAAAGAAAGAAAGAACGAAAAGTAAGCGATGAGAACGAACAAACGAAAGAAAGAAAGAAAGAAAGAACGAAAAGTAAGCGATAAGAACGAACAAACGAAAGAAAGAAAGAAAGAAAGAACGAAAAGTAAGCGATAAGAACGAACAAACGAAAGAAAGAAAGAAAGAAAGAACGAAAAGTAAGCGATAAGAACGAACAAACGAAAGAAAGAAAGAAAGAAAGAACGAAAAGTAAGCAATAAGAACGAACAAACGAAAAAAAGAAAGAAAGAAAGAACGAAAAGTAAGCGATAAGAACGAACAAACGAAAGAAAGAAAGAAAGAAAGTAAGAAAGAAAGAAAGAAAGAACGAAAGAACGAAAAGTAAGCGATAAGACCGAACAAACGAAAAAAAGAAAGAAAGAAAGAACGAAAAGTAAGCGATAAGAACGAACAAACGAAAGAAAGAAAGAAAGAAAGAAAGAAAGAAAGAATGAAAAGTAAGCGATAAGAACGAACAAACGAAAGAAAGAAAGAAAGAAAGAAAGAAAGAAAAAAAGAACGAAAAGTAAGCGATAAGAACGAACAAACGAAAAAAAGAAAGAAAGAAAGAAAGAAAGAAAGAACGAAAAGTAAGCGATAAGAACGAACAAACGAAAGAAAGAAAGAAAGAAAGAAAGAAAGAACGAAAAGTAAGCGATAAGAACGAACAAACGAAAGAAAGAAAGAAAGAAAGAAAGAACGAAAAGTAAGCGATAAGAACGAACAAACGAAAAAAAGAAAGAAAAAAAGAAAGAAAGAAAGAACGAAAAGTAAGCGATAAGAACGAACAAACGAAAGAAAGAAAGAAAGAAAGAAAGAAAGAAAGAAAGAATGAAAAGTAAGCGATAAGAACGAACAAACGAAAGAAAGAAAGAAAGAAAGAAAGAAAGAAAAAAAGAACGAAAAGTAAGCGATAAGAACGAACAAACGAAAGAAAGAAAGAAAGAAAGAAAGAAAGAAAGAAAGAAAGAAAGAACGAAAAGTAAGCGATAAGAACGAACAAACGAAAGAAAGAAAGAAAGAAAGAAAGAAAGAAAGAAAGAAAAATTAAGGGATCAGAAATAGACAAAAAAAAAGAAAGAAAAAAAGAAAGAAAGAAAGAAAGAACGAAAAGTAAATGATCTGAAAAAGAGACAAAAAAAAAAGGAGAAAGTAAAAAGAAAGAAAAAAAAGAAGGAAAAATACTTTTAAAAATGCAAAATTACTTAGCAGAATGTGAATTCAGAGAAACAAATATGAAGCCATACTCTAAGACAATGTTTATACATAGGTGGAAGTCTTCATCTGACACTGCCTTTGCTTGGTTCATCATAATCTGTTGTATATTGTCAACGGTTGCTAAATTCCAATCACGAAACTGTGTTTTGATTTTGAGAACAGGAAATAGTCACAAGAACTCATTTGAATAAAGGGGGCTGCAGTGATTCAAGAATACTTTTTTTTTTTTGGTGGGGGGGGGGCACAACTCATTCAAAGATAGTATATCAAGAGAATGTTCCGGCATATTTTATTTTGTTTTTCAGGTTGGCATCAATGATGGAAAATTTATGTTAATCCATCACGTCAATTTTATCCAATGAGAGTCCTCAATTTTCACAATTTTTTCACTGTGATCAGTTGAGCAGAATCCTTATCATCATCATCGTCATCGCTGGTTCTTTAACCTGTTTTCTCTTGTGGAGAACTAATAATGTAGCCTGTCTTGAGCAAGAATAACTTAGCGTAGTCTATCCCTTAGATCTAAATTTAGTTTGAATCAATAGTTGTCCTTCTCCTATACTGGTTGCCTTACAAAAGCCAAAGAGCCAAGTCTGCCCGACTATTTTCTCATAAGTGAAGATGGAATAGTTGGATCCATATCTTTCCCAGCAAACAGCTTCGTTCAAAATTTGAAGCTGAGTCCACTCTCTACGGTGTAAACCATTACGCCACAAACGCCTCTTAGTCAGTAAATGCTTTGTTCCCTCTTCAAGCCTTTGTTTCGTAATTGAATTTGATCTGCGAAAGCCTTTTTTAACTTGTTAATTTTTTCTGTAGCATTGTCTCGAAGTTTGACGCAGAATTTGAACTTGTGTTCTATTTTTGTAATGAACTCAATCAAACACATATAAAATAATCGAAGATAAATCGATATAACATGAATTTGCAGAAGCTGGCATGAACTGAAATTTGCCACACGTATCTAAGATTAATATAGAGCTGCTGATTTTCAATCGGAGTTGTCAATGTGGAAAGGAATAATATTAATCATCATCATCATCATCATCATCAGTCTCATAATTTTCTTGACTGTCCTCGTATCTTTGTGATTTTATCCATCTTTCTAGTGATATATGTTTCGGTATTTGAGTAATATCCGTGTAAAGCTGAAACATCAGAAAGGGAAAAGTCTATCTCTTGCTTTTGACAGACGAAAGAAGTTTAAGATGTCCTCCTCTTGCGTCAGACTTTGAGAACCGACCCAGCCTCGTCTTTCCTTCCCCTACCCATATCCACGAAGCTTTTAAGAATGACACCACTAGACTGCATCTTACGAAGTCCAATTTTCAGACGATACTGGAGAGGCTATAAACACACACACGCACGCACGCATACACACACACACACACACACACATATCTATCAATCTATCTATCTAATTTATTTATTACTGTCCATAAATATTTGAACAAGTAGAAAATTTGCTTTTAATTGCTTGTGTGTCCTTGAGATGACTCTAAATTGTATCGGATAGTGAGGCTACAGTTCTGAAACTATCGGGAGTGTAGTGTATGCCTTCATTGCCATTACTCCAACTTCCATTCTGACTCAGAGTAGTAGTACCTGTTTGGTAGTTTGATTAATTGACTGATTGATAGATTTCAGCGGCATGTCAACCTCTCAGGGGTTATTTTATGCCTATTAGTTAGGGAATCATGTTTATCATATATTCATATTTTTTGCGTTGTTTCTAAAGAGATTTTGCATCCGGTTACATGATATCAGATATCCCTGTCTAATACAGAAACCTTGGAACAGATCTATTTGACCAAGAGATGAGACCCTAAATGATATTATTCCGGGTAAGTGTGAATCTGGGAGTAATAGTGCACTCCACAGCCTGATAGATCGGGTGGTACTTGTTAGGGTCCCATTTGTGTGTCACATAGATATGTATGACGCTAAACTGCGTCTAAGGGTGAGATGGGGCCACTCTTCCGGTTATCTTTAAAAGAAAATGATCCCTTTCTCCATCCCTATATACACTTATTGTATTTTTCTGTCACGGCTTGGTTTTCCGCTAAGAAGCAACACATTCGATCTGAACAGTTGGCCAGTTAAAAAACAAAAACAAAACAAAAAACAAACTAATAAACTTAGAAACTCCGTTTGAGTAAGAAAATTTGGTTAATACTACCCTAAACTTCCGGAAAATAATAAGATTAAATATTTGTAATATTTTTTAAAATTTTTTATGGATCTCTAAAGGAACCCAAAAACATCTTCTGTAGGACACAGCAGTAACCCATCGTAAATAAGCAATAAGAATTTGTATAAAAATATAATCTAAACACGAATAATTGTCGTAAACTTAGATAAAACTCGAAGTCTTTTGTAATTGTGAATATCTTACAACTAACAATATTTATGTACTGACGGTTTTATCAAATTTAGAATAGACTCATCAGTTGCCTTTAATAAATACGTCTATTAGAACTGCTTAGTAACATATATATATATATATATATATATATACATGGTGAATTCAATAAGTTTCAATACTTTTTTAGTACAGGCATTTAAAATTGACGTAGACTCTTGAAAAATCAGTATGTTATTGCTATACATCTTATGAGATGACTGACCAAATAAATAGCAACAGCAGCGACTGGAATACACCCTGCTAAAGCTTGATTGTCACAGCTGGTGAATTTCAAAAATGCAATCTGGACGTCAGGACACTTTAGAAGAACGATATGCAATAAAATTCTCTTTTAAACTTGGAAAAAATGCCGCAGAAACATATGGAATGCTGCAGACTGCTTTTGGAGCATCTCATATGAATCGAACATCAGTTTTTGAGTGGCATAAGAGATTCAAGGAAGGCAGGGAGTCTGTAAGGGATGATGAGAGATGTGGGAGGAGTAAGGAAGTCAGAACACCAGAGGGAGTTGATTGGCCAAAGGGTTAGGGTTAGGGTTACTATGTTTAGGTTTTAAGGGAGTTCAGGAAAAGATCCCGTCGGAAGAGGCCAGCACTCTTCAAATCGGGTCAGTGGCATTTCCACCAGGACAATGCACCAGTTCACAACTCCATCCTTGTTACAGACTATTTGACGAAGATGGGCATCAAAACAGTTCATCACCCTCCCTATAGTCCAGACCTTGCTCCCTATGACTTTTTGTTTTTCCCTAAGCTCTAAGTCTGTCGTTATGAGACAATTGAGGAGATGAAAAAGGCTGTGACGACAGTCATTGACACGCTCACACAAGAGGACTTCGATGGGGCCTTCCAGAAATTGTTGGAATGATAGAACAAGTGCATTGCAGCCGGTGGAGATTACTTCGAAGACGACTAGAGTTTCATGTGTGTACTATCAATAAAAGTGCCCATACGAAAAACGTCTGGAAACTTATTTAATGATCCTCGTAAATATATATATATATATATAGATAGATAGATAGATAGATAGATAGATAGATACGCTTGTAGTGTTATAGTTTGCGTGGACATGACCATCAGAGTTCAAAAACTGGACGAGACTCTTTAGCACAGCACGAAATATTTCGAGAAAAGCATGAATCCAATTATTCTTTCTCAAGCCAAAGTTAATTGTTTGGGCTGACTGAGATCTTTAAGATTGGTATTACAACGGGTCTAAAAGAAAGACGGCTCTGAATTCAAACCTATTACACTCCAAAATTGGCTTTGTGTAGCATCCTCTCCTGTTGTTATATATATATATATATATATATATATATATATATATATGTGTGTGTGTGTGTGTGTGTGTGTGTGTGTGTGATGAACTGATATGTTATATATACATATATATGTGTGTTTGTTTGTGGGCATAGATATGTGTGTGTGTGTGTGTGTGTGTGTGTGTGTGTGTGTGTGTGTGTGTGTGTGTGTGTGATGAACTGAACCAATTTCTATATGTTTTTTTTTTCTAAAACTAGAACAGTGCTCAAATACTGGCCAGCTGAGCAGGATAAAGTTAAAATTAATTACTCTTCCCCTTCCTCTTGCTTCCATGATTATAAGCTTCGTGAATTAGTAAAAAAAAATATTTCGATAAAACGTGCCCAGTGTCGTGTAATAACGTATACCAGATTGTCCCTCTCTCTCTCTCTATATATATATATATATATATATATATATATATAATGTATCTCTCTCTCTCTCTCTCTATATATATATATATATAATATCTGCCATAAATAATTACACTACATACAATATTTTTACAAAAAAAATTAATTTTCTTCTAAATCAAAGATACCAGAAGTTTGCTATATCTAGTGATTATCATACCATTGAAATATACATTATTAGGTATTATTTATTACCAAACTCCACTGTGTTGCGATTCTCTAAATAAAGATATGAATATGTAGTTGTCCAAAGATTATTTATATTTATACAATTTTGTTTTTGATTACAGAATTCGATGTTGTAGAATTTGGTTATATATATATATATATATATATATATATATATATATATATATACATACCTAATAACCATATTTACCAACCCCTCCGCTCGGGAAGGATATGACTCAAGGTCTATTTTTAAGCGGAGTTTAACAGGTTGAATTCAGAGTTTTCCTTCTCCTAGACTAGTTGCCTCACCAAGGCTGAAGAACCGAGTCTGCCCTACTATTTACCCATAGCAGGAGAGAGAATAATTGGATTCATACCTTTCCCAAGGGTATTAGTGCTATGAGAAATACTATCAGTCTCGTCCAGGATTTGAACTCGTGTCGCCGTGATAACTAATAACGATCGTTTTTATGGCATAATCTTCAACAAGTAATAACATCTCTTTATGTATGGTTTACACAAGGATTTGCTTCTTAATGATATTTATTATTAGAGACATCGTATCAATGAGAATGTATCTTTATAATCATGAAGAAATACGTATGGTGCACTCGTGTGTATGTGGAGAGAGAGAGAGAGAGAGAGAGAGAGATATGGGTAAGACTGAATGGACCTAAGTGTTTGTGCAAGCGTGTATGTTTGATGAGACAAATGTATGTGTCAAGTAAACTGTGTCTTAGACCGAAATTATGATATAACAGTCTATACGTATTTGAGTAGGCGTGTAATTTCTTTCCTTTTTTTTTTTCTTGTTGCAATCCCAGACGGGTCAAATCTCCCATCAGAAAAGAAAAGAATAATAATGCGTTGATCAAGGTCTCTAAAATGAGTAACGTAGAACTGAGAACAGTATCAATTGGCAATAAAACGATTGGCTGTGTGAAGCCCAGCACTTAACGGCTATCTTGAACCGATTCCAGAAAAAAAAGGGTAGGAGAAAAAGTAACTGTTCAATATAATCAAAAAAATATCGCTCTCTTGGGAACTGGTCCCATGCTGGGCGAATTCACGATGTAAAATAACATCTAAGTTTCTTGCTGACATTCTGTTGTTTATTAGCCCCGCCAGAGAAACCTTGAACTATAGAATAATAATAATAATAATAATTTTTAGATTATGTGGTGATAAAGACGAAACAACCAATTATATAATAAGCGAATGCAGTAAATTAGCGTATGAAGTGTATAAGACTAAACACGACTGGGTGGGAAAGGTGATCCACTGGAAATTGTGCAAGAAGCTTAAAGTTGACCAGACGAACAAATTATATATGTTCAACCCAAAATCAGTACTAGAAAATGAGGTGCACAGACCTCTCCGGGATTTTGGGATACAAACGGGTCATCTAATCTTGGTCAGGCGACCAGTCCTTGTAAAAGTCAACCAATACAGAGAAAACCTGCCGAATAGTGGACTTTGCCGTTCCGGCTGACCACAGGATAAAACTGAAAGAAAGCGAAAAGAGAGATAAGTACCGAGACTTTGCTAGAGAACTGAAAAAGTAACGTTGATACCAATTGTAATTGGTGCGCTCGGTACAGTCACTAAAGTATTGGTACAGGAACTGGAGGACTTGGAAATAAGGGGGCAAGAGGAGACCATCCAAACTACAGCATTGTTGAGATCAGTCAGAATACAGAATATTCCAGGAGACTTGAGGAGACTTGCTGTCACTCAGACTCCAATGAAAGGCCATTAGCTAACGCTGGTGTTAAAAACTTTCACCGGTGTAAAAAAAATTGTAGGTATTAATTGCCGGTGGTGCGCTTGGAATGGTCCCCAAAAGCTTGGAAAAAGGCTGGAATAATTGGAAATCAGAGAAAGAATTGACACCACCATTGTTAAAATCGGCTAGAATAGTGGGAAGAGTCACGGAGACCTCCAAAGACTGGCTGTCACTCAGACTTCAGTAAAAACGACGAGCTAGTACAGGTGGCAAAGAAACATGCAAGGAGTAAAATAGATATATAAATGAATGAATAATGGGTGGAAAAGTTGATCCACCGGGAATTGTGCAAGGAATTGAAATTTGACCTCATTACTTAATGGTACTTGCACAAACCAGAATCTGTCCTGGAGAATGAAACGTATAAAATCCTCTAGGGATTTGAGATGCCAAAAGATCACCTAATCACGACCAGAAGACCAAACCACATAATTAACAACAAAAAAGGGAAGTTACAATATAGAGGAATATGCCGTCTCAGCGGATCACAGAGTTAAAATCAAACAGTGCAAAAAGAGAGACAAGTATTGTGACCTTGCTAGAGAACTAAGAAAGCTGTGGAAAATGAAAATGACGGTGATACCAATTTTTATTGGAGCCCTTGTTACGGTCCCAAAAAGCTTAGAAACGAGACTGGAAAGTTGTTTCGGTCAGCCAGAATATTGAGAAGAGTCCTGGAGAACTGGAAAACTGACGAGACTTACTCTTGCTGAGTATCCAATGGAAGATTGTCAGCTTACACTGGTGTGAAAAAACTCACTAGGAGTAAAATAATTATAATGATAATGGGATATGCCCAACCCAGCACCTGTCCAGGAAAATGAGATGCCGAACGCTTCTAGGATTTTGAGATACAAACAGATCACCTAATCTAGACCTTATAAAAATCACCCCTCAAAAAAAAAAAAAAAAAAGAAGAAGAGAACTTGCAGAATTGTGGACTTGGCTGTCCCGGCTGACGACAGGTTAAAATTGAAAGAAAGTGAAAACAAGGTTGAGTACCTGGCGTTGCAAACAATTGAAAAAAACAAACAAACTGTGGAACATGAAAGTGACTATTATACCAATTGTAATTGGTGCTCTTGGTACCGTTACCTAAAGCCTGGAGGAATTGGAAATAACGGGACGAGTGGAGATCATCCAAACTACAGCATTATTGAGATCGGCCAGAATACTGAGAAGAGTTCTGGAGACTCTAAGAGACTTGCTGTAACTCAAACTCCAGTAAAAGACCATCAGCTAACACTGGTGTGAAATACTCTCAAGGAGAAACTCTAATGATTAGATGATGATGATGCGCAAGACCTAATATCTGGGGGATGACATAGATATATATGTCAAGAAAGCAGAGAGGGAGATGATTCGCCAACATTGAAGATAGAGTAGATTGATCAATATGAGGACAACATTAAAATGAACAAAGAAAGAGTAATTAGAGCGGCCAGAAACAGCACTGACATTTTTAGGATAAACAGAACATGGACCAAATCTAGGAAACAGAAATAAAAAGAAAAAACTATTGTATAAATATTTAAAGCGACAAACAGGCGAAATCTCACACGAGAAAGCCTGAACATGTCAACAAAAGAGAAACCAAAAGAGAGAAATTGAATCTGCTATTAAGCAGCACAAAACAACACCATAAGGACAAATTATATTAAAGCCAAAATCGATAACCCGCAACAGAGTAGCTAGTGTAGGTTATGTGGTGACAAAGACGAATCGATTATTCACATAATAAGCGAATGTAGCAAACTAGCACAAAGGGAATAAATGACAAGACAAAACTGAGTGGGGAAGATGAGTAACTGGTAACTGTGCAAGAAACTGAAATTCGACCATACTACCAAATTGTATATGCCCAAACAAGAATCCATTCCAGAGAATGGGATGCATAAAATCAACAGAGATTTTGAGATACAAATCGATCATCCCATCCCGGTGAGAAGACCAAACCAAGTGATAATTAACAAGAAAAGAAAATTTGTATAGCAGATATTACTATCCCGGTAGACTACAATGAAAACTAAAAAAAGCAAAAAAGAAACTAGTACTTAGACCTTACTGAAGAACTGAGAAAACTGAGGAACATAAAAGTGACGGTGATACCAGTTGATATTGGTGAACTTGGAACGATCACCAAAAACACGAAGAGAGGACTAAAAGAGTAGTAAATCTGAGGGCGAATCGAAATTATCCAGATTACTGTATGGTTAAGATCGGCTCGGATACTCAGAAGAGTTTTTAAAGACCTGAGGAGTCTTGCTGTCACTTGGACTCCTATGAACTAATATAAGCAAACGTTGCTGTGAAGAATTCGCAAGGAGTGAAATGATTATAAAAATAAATCAAGTGCACAAAATTAGATTGAAATCTAAAAAGGAATCTTCCAGAGCCAGTCGCTTAAGTTACTACTTATGAAATGTATTGTATAGCCACATACATATACAAAGCGGAAACATAATCCAACACAATTTATGAACTTCAATGAACGAACGAACACATTTCTTTATAAGAATATGTATCTCTCCCACTTTATTCTCGAAAGGGTTAATGTTTCTGTGGTGTGTGAGTGATGAGTGGAGACAGGGACAGACTGCTATATTGACCCAACTTCTTCTTAACACCATAGCACGTAGTGTTATCTTCAAGAAACTACTTAGCACTTCTTCCGCATCTAGGCTGGGGTTGCTCAATCGGGGTCAGTCTGCAAGCTAGACCTCACTCTGACCTTCCTGTTTCCACCTCTCTCAACTGCCGCCGGCACTTGCCTATATTCTTTCATACGCCCATTTACTCACGCTTCTTCTTCAGCTTATTGACTCAGGTGCGTCTCTGATTGACAGCTCGGTCAAGGGGCAATATATAACAAATACACAGGAGGGGAAAAATTGACAACTTTTTCAGGAAAGGATAAACCCTCTTATCTAGATCGATGCTTAGTGTGGTTTCTTTGTTTAATGGCATGCCAAACTTGGTAGGTTACTGGATCTCAAGCCATCGATTTTGAAGAAAAGTGGTGGTACTATCAAATTCATTGCTGGAAGGGAAGTACGTTTCTACCTTTGCTAATTTCGAAAGTTAACCTAATAACGTTATTGGAGTTCGAACTTGTTAACTACGATGTCACAGTCTAGCACATTAGCCACTACGTTATGAGACTTTGTAAGTATGATACTATGATACTTGCCAAAAATTAAAAAAAAAAGAAACCCTCATACAAGTAATAAGAATATATAACCTCGATATAGGAAAGGATTGCCGAGTCGGCTGGGGCTGTAGAATACTGCATCTCTGCAGAGGAGTAAGTAAGTCTCTCCTCAACAAGTGTCCTAGATATGACACTAAACAATCTGATGGGGAGGCTCTAGCAATACTAGAGCTTTGGGGAATGCAGAGTACCCCTTCATCGCTCCCACCTACACTCTAGCCTGGATTGGTAGTAGCTGATAGGGTCCTATCAATGGGTCAAATAGGACTAAACTGTGTACAAATGATAAACTGTATTACTCGAAATAGAACTGCTTTGACATTAAAACTGACTTTTAATGTAGAACCACATTGTTTGAAATAGAACTGTTTTTTGAAATTGAATCAGAGTATTTACGCTAAACTGAATTGTTTGAATAGAACTGTTTTGACATTTAACTGTGAGTAAACAAAGAATATACTCATCCTAAACTGATTTGTTTGAAATAGAACTGTTTGTATGTATAAAGTTGGGTTTTGCATTAATAACCTACATTGGTTGATGAGCCATAATCCTAAACGAAATGAAACCAAATAGGAATAGAATTTTGAATTAATGAATGTGCTATGGTGATAATGAAAAAGAGATAAAGAAATATAACGGCCCAATCATTAAGCACCAGAACATTGGGGAAAAACGGTACCTGGAAATATAAGAAATAGAAAGTATCAAACAGAGATGAAAGAAAAAGTAAGAATAGAGAAACTCAGAAAAATAAAAATAAAAACCTCAAAACCAAATTCTTCATCAAAAATCTTATCAAAGAAATAAACACCTGGGTACTCCTCCTTGTAATATATCTCAACCATTCTTAAAATTGACTAGGTAAGAACGCAAACAAACGGACTTGAGTACAAGGAATTGATGACAATACAAGGCCCTACACGCAAGAAATGGCAAATATTTTCAATGTGTCAAGAATATTAGGATGTAGAGGTTTTGCCACTATGGATGACTGCGTAGATAGAACAATTCAAGGACTCGAATTAACACAAAAACCGCAATGGTATAGAAAGCAAAACAGTAAAATATCAAAAACTAGAAAAGAAAAATAGGAAGAAATCAAATGTACTGACACATCAAGCGACAAATAGGGGAGATTGAACAAGATGTGACCTTGGTATGGTTAAGAAAGGGAAAAAGCAAGAGAGAAACTGGGTCTCTTTTGATATCAGCACAAAAATATGCCACAATTACAATCAAATCAAAGCGACAATTGATAATAGGCAACAGAAAAGCAAGGAAAAAGAGACGAAATTGTTAAACACTTAATAAACGAATCCAGAAAAAATAAGTTCAAGACTCGGCAGAAAAGTTTGGGAATCGTTCAAGAAATTAAAATTTGACCTTACTAAAAAATGGTATATAAACAAACGAGAACCCGCCCTAAATATGAAACTATCTTATTCGTTTGAACATAGTTAAGTGGTTTAAACTATTGCTATATATAGTATAAGTTGGTGACCGTAGTCGAGGGCGACCAGAAGGCTCCCTTTTCGATAGTTACTACACCGAGGTGTTGGGGAGGGCGCTGCTCCTTTCCCTGGATTGCTCGATTTTACCCTTGATACATACCTTATATTGCTGAGTGTTAAGCAAGGAGGTATCAAGTACCATTTTTAAAGTCTTTGGTATGACGCGACCTGGGATTGAACACAGGTCTCCCGGACCATTGGTGAACACTCTACCCACAAGGCCAATGAGCCGGTCAAAGTATTGCGATAAAACATTGCAATTCAATTTAATATTAGTGATTAGTTTGAACGCAGTAAAATAAGTATTCATATGATTTTTAAGTAAATAGTTTGTAGGTAACCTTATTTTTCAATGTTTGGTTTGGCTTCATTTCATTTTATGGCAGATCAACCATTGTTGGTTATCTAATACCAAATCCTGTTTTGCATATGCACTAAATATATAATTTGTAAACACATTTTGAAGATACACACAGTTAAATGATCAAACAGTTCTATTTTCATCAATTCAATTCATAATAGGTCAACAAAATTAAATGGTTCCAAGTATTGCTATGTATAACTAACAATTCAATAAAACATCATCATTTGTTTACAAATAGTTCAATGATCAAACAGTTCTATTTCTCACAATTCATTTTAGCTTAACTCATTTATTTGCACTCAGTTCAAATGTCAAACAGTTCTATTTGACCCATAGATAGGATCCTATCTGGTGCTACCACTCCGGGATAGAGTGGACCTGGGAGTGATGACAATGAAGGAGTACTCTGTATTCCCCAAAGTATTACAGAATTACTGGAGCCTTACCATCAGATTGTTTAGAGTCATATACCGGACATTCTTTGGTGAGGGTCTTACCTCTCTGGAGAGATGCAGTCGGTGTATTCTATAGCCCCAGCTGACAGGGTTCCTTTCATCAGTGTTAGAACTAATTTGTTTGCCATCAATTAAGTGTGCTATTATTCTACACAATTAAATGGTTTTAAGTAAGTAAAGTTGGCGAATGTAGTCGAGGGTGACCCGAAGGCTCTCTTTTCAATAGCTACTACAACGTGGTGTAGGGGAGGGCGCTACACCATTCTCGAGATTGCTCCACTTCACCCTTAATCATTATCTTACAGTGGTGTGTGGTAAGTAGAGCATTTATACTAGACATGATAGTTAGAGTGGTCACCAATGGCTCGGGAAACCTGGGTTCAATCACGCGTCGAGTTATACCAAAGACTAAAAAAATGGTACTTGATGCCTCTCTATATATATCATAGTGAGGAAATAAGATGCTCATGTTTATGCTGCATTTTCTAATTCAGTAATCTTGATATGTTGAAAAATAGACACGTCCTGAAAAAAGATAAAAGAGCATTGGTCAAAAGCCAAATCAGAATAAGTCTTCTTTTCTTTTGCCCAACCTAGTATACCAGAAGATCAAATATATACCTGACCCACACTGTAACGAACATCAATCGTGGAGATTCTCTCAAACAAATGAACACCTTAGAAATTCAAATTCCCTCTCATACTTCACGTGAAAGACGCCATGAACATTCTAGATTTTGTGCTGACGATATTTCTCCCTTAAAATAAAACCTGCAATCATGTACTAAATTCATATTTCCCAGTCATTTTTTTATTTCTTTTATTGTGAAATTTTAAAAGATTTTTGAATTTCCCGGATGAATTGTTCGGACAGTAAAATCTTCTCTTTTCAAAATATCTATACTTATTTCCTGTTAGGTTACCAATGATTGATTAAATTCAATCCGTTGTTACACTCTTATCAAAACATCACTGATTAATCTAATTTCATCTAATTAATGTATCTAACCAATCTGTCCATATCTATCTATCTATCTATCTATCTATCTCAATCTGTTTATCTATGTATCTACGTCTGTTTCTAATCTACCTCTGACTATTTTTTAATGGCTTGTTAACCTTCGTGAGTTACTTAATGCCAAAATCACATTTATAGAAAGACATTAGTGGTACTATTTTATTCACTACTTATGTGGTTTCTTAACTTCTAGTACGAAAATGAACGCAATAACATGATTAGGGTTTGAATTCACTTCTAACGATGTCGATCTCTAGTATGTTAACCATTACGCCAGGAGAACTCCCATCCTACATCTCTCTCTCTCTCTCTCTCTCTCTCTCTCTCTTATATATATAAATATGTATTATTTTGTTCTTTTATTTTTATAGTTATTTCTATTACTCTGGCGGCGTGAAAAAATAACAAACGATGCAATGTAAATAAAAAAAAAAGAATTAAGCAAACTGATATCGGGGAAAAAATTCAGTAAAAGAAGAAAAGAATTACAACATCCGTACTGCTTGAAAATAGTAAACCAGGACCGAAATGTCAAGCCAAAAGGAAAGATTTTCCTAAGTTAATACGTAAAAGTGATCAATACATGAAATAAAGCAAAACTAGAATGCTTAATTCTATTTACCCAACCCCTCCGCTCGGACAGGATATGACACAAGGTCAATTTTTAAGCGGAGTTTAACAGGTTTGAATTCTGAGTTTTCCTTCTCCTAGACTAGTTGCCTCACCAAGGCTGAAGAAGGGGGTGTCCTCGTGGTGTACTGGTTAAAGCGATGGACTGCGGAATCGTAGTACGCGAGTTCGTACTCCAGTCGCGTTATTACGTTCACTTTCGGGCAAATACCCTTGGGAAAGGTATGAACCCCCTTATCTCCCTCCAGCTATGGGTAAATAGTAGGGCAGACTAGGTTCTTCAGCCTTGGTTAGGCAACTAGTCTAGGAGAAGGAAAACTCTGAATTAAAACCTGTTAAACTCCGCTTAAAATTTGACCTTGTGTCATATCCTGCCCGAGCGGAGGGGTTGGTAAATAGGACCAAGGCTGAAGAACCTAGTCTGTCCTACTATTTATCCATAGCTGGAGGGAGCATAATTGGATTCATACCTTTCCCAAGGGTATTAGTGCTATGTGAAATGCAATCAGTCTCGTCCAGGATTTGAACTCGTGTCGCCGTGTCCATTTCCTACGACGATAACCATTACTCCACGGGCACCTCCCTACACTAGAATGCCTAATGGACCATAAATTATCTATGTATGTTTCACCAATCGAATCATCAGAATAAGTCTAACTTTCGATGGATAGTTTCTGGCTATTTTGCTTTCTGCCGGGTGTCTCAACAGACCTATCTGATTGCTAATAACTTCTAATAATTATGATGCGTTCTTTTTGTTGCAGATTTGAATATAGTTTAGTCTAACAACTATTAATCCTCGATCACAATGCCTTGGACGAGAGAGAAAAAATTATCTTGTGTTTTTTTCTTATTTGGAGACAAAATCGTTCTAAACTGTGCAAGCAAAATTTTGCAGGAAGTTTAACTTAACAGTTATTCCCAGAAAAGGCAAATTTTTCGTTGGGTACACAAATTTCAAGTCACTGGGTCAGTAAACAAACTCGAAAAGAAGACAGAAGTTCCCAGACCTGACAGGAAGTTGACTGCAAGATGCCCTGACTATGTGGATGCGTTGGGAGATTCTGTCGGAAGGAGTCCGAAAAAGTACCTCTGAAGATGTTCCCAAGAACTTGGTCTTTCACGTGTACTGTAGGATAAAGTCTACAAATTTCTGCCCTTGCCATCTGGTTTGACCTTTCTAAAGGGATATGATTGCTTTTTAAGACTCGGATGAAAGATGACTTGGTGTAATATGAATTATATAAATGGGTTGCATTTAAGACACTATATATATATATATATATATATATATATATATATATATATATATATATCAGTCTGTTTGCATCTATGTGTGTGTTTTGATAATCATATAATTATCATCCTCTTTATCGCTATTACTCCCCAAACCACTATGACTCGAGTGCGGGGTAATACATGTTAGAGTCCTATCGATAGGTTAAATAGATTTATTGGTTAATTATCAATCCTGAGTACGAATTCTTAAATCTGCTCGCAAATTGTTTCTATGAAGAATAGTTTCTTGAGGCTATGTTTGTTTCCCAAAAACTATTAGTTATTTGAGACAATATATAATTGCATGCAATACTTGCAACCAAATAATTATTAGTAAAAAGACTGATTTAATCAATAAATAGCCAAGAAATGGTTGGCATGCCGTCAAATCAATCGTAACCAACATCTATCTATCTATCTATCTATCTATCCCTGTCAGTTGGGTCTGAAGAATACACCGTCTGCATCTCCATAGAGAGGTAAGACTCTTCCAATGAGTGTTCTGGATATGACACTGAATAATCTGATGGTGAGACTCTAGTTTTGCTGGAGCTTTGAGGAATGCAGGGTACTCTTTCATAGCCATTCCAGGTCCACTCTTTCCTAGAGTGACAGCGCTGGATAGGGTCCTATTTATGGTTCAAAAAGAATTGCTTGATATCTAAAATGTGTGCAAACAAATGAATTAAGGTAAACTGTATAGTTAGAAATAGAACTGTTTGATCATTTGATTTTGTTAATAAATGACTGGTGTTTCATTGAATTGTTAGTAATACATAGCAATATCTGGAAGCATTTATCTTTTTTGACCTAACATAATCTGAATTGTGAGAAGCAGAACTGTTTCATCATTTAAGTGTGTGTATCTACAAAATGTGTTGACAAATCATATATATATATATATATATATATATATATATATATATATATATATATATATATATATATAAGAGAGAATTTGGCATTAAATAGACAACTATGGTTGATATACCATAAAACTAAACCAAACCAATAAATATCTATGTATCTATTTATCTATTTACCTTCTTATTCTCAATTTTATGTAAGGACTCTTCATGGAGTAATGTATTGATCCGGAGAAAAAGAAAAACAAACTCACACACACGTACATACAAATAAACACACACACGTACACACGTTGAGAGAAAACGTTACACAAGGGGTCTCTGGGACTCTACTTCCCTCATACTGAGCACTCAATGACCACTCAGGTGAAGGGCCTGACTCCAGAGCATAATTCCAGAAATGGTAAAGACAAAGTATAGGAAATAATGAAATGCCATTAATCATATCTTTCAATAGCCATTAGTAAACCCTCCTAGGGTAGAGGAGAACTTTATATTGGGGGTCACGTCCGAAAAAAAAGAAAGAAAGGTAAATTTTGTGATTAGAGAAAGAGCAAAATATTATTTCGGTCAAAGATAAATATGCTTTAAACAATTAAAAAAGATCAATTTCGTTCTAAATCAAAGGAACTTAAATTTTTCTATTCTTAATGGAAACTTTTACTATAAAAACGGACAGTATTAAATCGATTTTGGTATTAACAGCATTTAAACTGTATAAACAAGAAAATCAATTTTTTTTTTTGCTCATATCTACTATTATGTTGGTTGGGGCATTTGGATGGTGTAGTGGTAAGCAAGCTAAACTAGCCCACTCTCACGAGTGAGTTCGATTCTCATGGGTGTCCCATTTATACGACTTCGTACCACATCAAAGCAAAAGCTTTGTAAATTGCTACTATTATGCGGGTGGGGTCAAAGCACCTCGATTGGTGCAATGGTTAGCAAGCTAGAAGAGTAAACCTTCCCGAGTGAGTTCGATTTTCACGGGTGTCCCATTTATACGGTCTGATGCCATATCTAAGCCGAAAACTAACTAAATTACTACTATCATATGGTGTGTGGCTTCCAGGACATTTTCAAAACAGCATGCAACATTCTTCGTTTTCATCAAGCTTTTTTTCTGTATGTTTTGCTAGTGTCCGGCTAGTGCATCCATATAGTAGTACTGAAACAGCTACAGCTTTGAAGAATCTCGTTATATTTTATCGGATAGAATAGATTTCTTTATGATTGATAACATTCTACACTTTCCTTGCGGCTACCTACCTCCGATCTCACAATCCATCTGAGACATGCGGGGCACTTACAGAAACATGCGGGGCACTTATAGAGAAATAAGGACGAACTAATTAGCGACGGTCTTCTATGGACTCTTACGCATAGCCGACTGGCAAAGGGTTACATTCATAGGTGTACCGGCCCATTGGCCGAGTGGCTGGTATGTTTGTTGGCCCATAAATCCCAGGTTGAGTCATATGAAAGACTCAAAAATGTTTGTTGGCCCATAAATCCCAGGTTGAGTCATATGAAAGACTCAAAAAATGTTTGTTGGCCCATAAATCCCAGGTTGAGTCATATGAAAGACTCAAAAATGGTACTATAATGGTAAAGTGAAACTATCCAGGGAAAGGAATATCAATCTCCCATACACCTCAGTGTAGCAGCTATTGAAAAAGGAAGCCTTCGGGTTGCGCTGAACTAGGGTCATTACCTTTACTATTTGTACTTTTGTATTCAAATTTGGAATGTTGTCGAATTTTTAAGTAGATTATAACTAAAAAGTATCTGTTTTGATAGCATAATGTACCAATAGCAATGATACAATTCTATTTGATTTGGTTGAGAAGAAAATAAACATTTTATGATAAAAAAATATGAGATGGGTGTACATTAATTACTAAACTCTGCAGCATTCAAACTCTGAGAACAGAAATATTTGGGGATAACACGTGGTGTAGTGGTTAACGTACTGGAATGCCACATCATAGTAAGTGAGTTCAAACTCCAATCTAGCTATTGAGCTCATTTTCCGACAAATACTTTCGGTAAAGATATTAATCTTCTTATCCTCCTAACTATGGTTTAAATAGCCAACTACTCTCCTTTAAGGATGGCGTTGGCATTAGATTTTCCAGGAAGGTTGATATGGCGTTAAATAAAGAAACCGAATCAAAACGTAATATGCAGTAGTCTAAAGTAAGTACACCCACGGCACAAAATTTTATAATGGATTGATTTTCAAGTCAAAACTTGATTTTTCTTGGCTACAGTTTTAATAGTTTTTATAATAAATAATACGCGAAATATTTTTTTATAATAAATAATTAATAAAATACTTTTTTATAATAGATTATAAATATAATTGTGTAGAAAATAGTAGATATTTGTGAATCTGACAAGATGATAAAAATAAGTAGAAAAGTGGATGCATAAAATACTTACAGCGGGTTTACTTGGGTGCCTCTGGTGGTATAATAATTAGCAAGCTAATCTAGCAAACCTTCGGGAGTGAGTTAGATTCTCAATGGGTGTCTAATTCATATGGGCTTGTGCCACATCTAAGCAAAAAGCTTACTGGTTATATTTTGTTCTTTATTAAAAGAACTTTTTCAGACTAAATATTTAAAAAAAAAATTTCTACATTTTAGTAATTGAGAAAATTTTCTTTATCTTATCTGTTTCCTCAATTACTAAAATGTAGAAAAACTAAAAAAAAAAATTTAGTCTGAAGAAGTTCACTGAATAAAGAACGAAATATTATCAATAAACCTGCTGTAAGTGTCTTTTCCACTTTTTTTTCCCCAATAAAATAGTTTTTATTATAAATAATGTCAATCAACACTAGTAAACAATATTGGGATAGGTGTTACAATTCTGTTTTTGTTAATTTTGTAGAGTTTAGCATAAATAATACCTAATGATATCCATTTTGATCGTATAATGTTTCACCAAAAATTGTAAAATCCTGCTACTTTAGGTTTAGGAAGAATAAATATTTTATAAAAAAAAGAGAGTAGGAGTTCTAATCTATCTATCTACCTACCTATCTATCTATGTTGGTCTGTTCATATCTATCTATCTATCTATCTATATATATATATATATATCCTTGTTGGAAGATCAATAAGCTTGTAGCTGGATAGTTAATAACTAAAGTTTTGTTTTGTTTAGTGTCTTTGTTTGATAGTATTATTATTAGCAAAGCCTTCCTTGTATATAAGAACAGTAATGGTATTATTTAACTTATAGCTGGTGTGATAAAGGGGTTCATACATTTCCCAAAATAAACGTCATACAACGACTGGAGTCTGTATTAGCTTATTAAAGTCCACTACGTTTGGCTCAAGGCCAAGGGGAATACGGCAACTGAACTTTTATTTGAAGTTTCAATTGAATAATATTCAATGTTACCTGTGTTGAAGTGTTAGGTTAAAAAGGGATAATATGTTGGAGAATAAATATTTTCTATGTAAAATGGCTCTTTGTAAACATTAGACTAAGTTAGGGTGTTTGCTTTAATGCCATATCAACCCTTGGGGGTTATTTCCAACCCTGTCATACGTAGGACACTAAATGTTTTCAAGTATTGCTATCTAACATTAACAATTCTATTTATCAAGTATTCCTATCATATTTAATAGTAATCATTTGTTTGAACAAAGTTTAATGGTTTCAAGTATTCCTGTCTAACACTAATAATTCTCTAAAGTATTACTCATTCATTTGGATTCAATTAAATGGTTCCAATTATTAGTATCTAACAAAAATAATTGTATTGCCCAGTCGGTTAGGGCTGTAGAATACACCGACTGTATCTTTACAGGAGGGTAAGAAACCCCCAAAGAGTGTCCTACATAAGACACTAAACATGATAGTGAGGTTCCAGTAATGCTGGAGCTTTGGGGAATGCAGAGTACCGTTTCATTGTCATCGCTCCCAGGTATACTCTGGCCCGGAATGAGAGTACCTGATTGGGCCCTATCTAAGGGTTAAATAGAACTACACTATGGACTTATGCTAAACTGTGTTGCTTGAAATAGAACAGTTTTGAAATTTAAACTGCGTAATTATACTGAACTGAATTGTTTGAAATAGAACCGTTTTGTATGCTAAGCTGGAATGTTTGAAATTGAACTGTTGTTGACATTAAAACTTTACTTACGCTAAACTGAGTTGTTTGAATTAGAACTGTTTGATTATACTGAATAGTTTGAAAAAAATATTTATGACACTTAGATTGTGTACTTATGCTAAACTGAATTGTTTGAAATAGAACTGCTTTTTTTTGAAAAATGGATTTGACATTAAATAACCTACAAAGGGTGATATGTCAAAAAACCCAAATAAACAAACAAAAACTGGTTATCAATTCAACAGAAAGGTATCAGAATACCATATATATCATATGTTTGAATCTCACTTTAAACCTTTTGATGAATATTAATCTTATGGTAGAACAATACGAATAATCTATTCGCAAAGTTTCCACCGAGTAAAATAGGAAAGTGATCAATAATTTTTAATCATATAATAATGAAGGGCATTTTGTTATTATAATAGAACTTTTCTCTGTTGCCCGTATGTTATGTCTATTTACTTTACGGTAAGATATATTTGAAAGAGGAATTAATGGTTCGACTGAACAATCCAGAGCGTCTGAAAATCAAGGAAAGAAAGAAAATAAACAAGTGAGAGAAGGATCGAGATGGACATATAAAGAGCGAAAGTGAAAGAAAAAGTGAAAGTGAAAGAGACATCAACCCTGGCAGAGAGAAAAAAGACAGAGAGAGAGAGAGAGAGAGAGAGAGAAAGAGGGACAGGCAGAGAGAGAGAGAGAGAGGGAGAGGGTTGCAAGTAAGGAAATGTATGTATATAAATAATCGGCAAAAGCGAAAAAATGAAAGAGAGAGAGAGAGAGAGAGAGAGAGAGAGAGGGGTGAGTGATATCAAATGTCTAAGAGAATAAGAATAAGGAAAAATTCCCTCTTCTCAACCAGAGCCTAAAATGGCGAAGGAATGAGATTATAAGAAAAAAAAAAGGAAAAAAAAAAGACGTTTAGGGCGGAAATGAGATCCTGATTGATTCTAGAGCTCAGAAAAAATCCACGAAGTACAAATTTTAATAGAACCTTTGCTTATCATGTAATCTCAAAGTCAAATTTGATTGCAAGTTGAAGCTGCTTGTATTACAGTTCCATTAATACCCCGCAAAAGCATGAATTCAACTCTCCCTGCTTTTTCTTAAATACTGTAGTTTCTGTCTTGTACAACGAAGGGGGCGATGAAACAGTCATTGATTGATTGTTGAAATGACTTTAATAGCAGGTTAAATAATCTTGGGTTATCTTATGCATAGAGGCAGGGGTTTGTCATCATCATCATCATGTCGTGCCACTAGCACGGATATCCCTGAACCTCTTTCGCCACTTCTCACTATCGTTCATCGCCTCTGGCAGGTCTTCAGGGGTACATCCCGTATTCGCACATAGCTGCTGTATGTATGTTCGAGCAGGTCGACCTGCTTTTGTTCGTCCATATGTGGGGGTCCATAGGAGTACATCACTTATGAGCTCGTCTCTGCCTCTCCAGCAGTGTCCTGCGTGTCTGGTTCGTCTAACTTGGATAGTTTTCTTGATGGGAGGCAGGTGGCCGTATAGTTGGTACCTTGTGGGGTGTTGCCGCTTGGACTTATTCAATATTGCTCTCAACATTCTTGTGTAATTGCCGTCTAGCTTCTTCTCGAGGCGTTTTGTGAGCGCCCAAGTGGTGCATCCATACAGCAGTATCGACACGACCGCTGCCTGGAAGAAACAGCGTTTCATTTAATCGGTCAAGTCTGACTTCCATATGATCGATAGCTTATCGATAGCTGTCCATGCCTTCGTTAGCCGCGTGTCGATGTACGTTAATATTTGCAGTTTTGTGTTATTACTTCTGAAGAGGTTTTTTTTTTCTCACGGAAAGAAACGGTAAACGCCAAATATATAGTTTCCTTGATTTGCTCCCCGTGCAAGTAATAGTAGAAAGAAGGATACTGTTTCTATGATCACAAAACGTTTAATATATATATATAGTCATCCACAGACAGACCTGTTTTGTTCTATGAGAACTCTTCAGTGTACCTGGACAGGTTAGATTCCCGAAGCTGGGATTGAAACCTGGCTACCTGAAACGCCAATTCAAGATTCTACCACTCCGCCTCGGGGAAACCAGCGTAAGCGAAGGAAATTTAAACGCTTACGTATCGTATTTGTTTTTGCTTACATATATCCGCTTAACCATTACTTCCCTCGCTAGAGAGCTCAAACCCACAGGGGTAGTGGAGCACGTATATATATATATATATATATATATATGTATCTATATCTATATATATATATATAGAAAGAGAGAGAGAGAGAGAGAGAGAGAGAGAGAGAATAAGAGAAATGGTAGATTTTGCTAAATCTGACAAGATGATAAGAAGAAGTAGAAAAGCGACTAAATCAAACACTTATAACAGGTTTAGTGGTAATATTCGTTCTTTATTCACGGAAGAACTTCTTCAGACTAAACATTTTTTGAGTTTTTCTACATTTTAACAATTGAGGAAATAGATATGGTCTAAAGAACAAGTGACAGATAAAGAAAGAACAGGGAGGAAAATAAATGAACTTTATTGCACCTAGCTTTGACCATCGACCCAGAAAGTCACAGTCAAAACCAATATACCTTACCACTATCTATCTATCTATCTATCACTCAAGCTTACACCTAATTCCCTCACTGTTCTTTCCTTATCTCTCTTTTCTCTTTTGACCCTTCCCTCCTTTTATACCTTTTTAGATTTTCACCATTATTTCATCAATTTTCGCAATTGCTAAAATGTAGATAAATTCAAAAATGTTTAGTCTAAAGATGTTCTTCCGTAAATAAAAAACGATATATTACAATAAAGCCCTTCGTAAGTCTTTGATTTATCAACTTTTCAGCAATGTTTCTTATATATATATATATATAATGTAAATGAATCCGACAGTAAGAAGAAAATAGAAAAAAACAAATTAATCAAAAAGTGTTGAATTATTTTTGAAGGAAAGTCAACGTTTAAACGTTTCGGTTTTAGTAAACCTTCATCAGGACTTTAAGATGGTGAAACAAGTATTGATAGAACAACGATGGATGTTTTAACCAAACTCCTTGCACCATTGTAACCCTCAGCAGAGATGCAGTCAACATAACCTAAGAGACAAAGGCATCAAAGATAAAATTATATATTTTAGACGATGACCTATGGTGAAAACCAGAAAAGAAAATTGAACTATAAAATCATTAAAAAGTATTCCTATTTGTATTATTATTAATTGTCTATCAGATAGATAGATAGATAGATAATCTCTTTTTTGTAGATTTCATCTTCCGTATTATTCTCGCAAAATAAATGTGTGCCTCCTTGTGTGTATCTATGCGAACGCATGTTTATACATGAGTCGGCAGAAAAGTTCATTGACTTACCCAGATATTTATAATAGAATGTGTCCAAATGAGGTGTATTCTTCAATATAGTCCACACATTTTATTCTTCGGCTTGGACCCCATTGGTCAAAATGTCTTCAGTAGTAGATGTATAGTTATCATATGAACTTTTCAGCCTATGAATTTTTCAGCCTGCGAATTTTTCAGTCTACTTTCGTAGATAGAGATATACAATAATGAAAATGATAGATTAAAGTCAAGTTATCATGTCCTCGCAGGTAACCATAAAACTATGGCTTGTAGTCGACTGCATGAAACTAAAGTTAGGAAGATATTGAACGAAAACTGGAGATGAAGATACGCAATTGAGTTAAATGCGCTCTGTCGACTTTGGCTGCAAAATACGATGGTTGGACCTCCGTAGAGGGTTAATACCACTACTAACTAATTGTTTAAAATCATATTCAGGACGCTAAACAATCTGATGGCGAGACCTCAGTGCTAGAGCTTTGGAAAATGTGGAGTGCCCCTTCATTGCCATCGCTCCAAGGTCCAGTCTGAAGCGGAATGGAAGCGCCTGAAAGGGGCTTATCCATGGGTCAAATAGAATTATTTGACAGTTAAACGGTGTGCAAACAAATGACATATATTAAATTGACTTGTTTGAAATAGAACTGTTTTACATTCAACGGTGTGTAAACAAGTGACTGAAGTTTAATTGAATTATTAGTGATACGTATCAATACTTGGAACCATTTAACTAAGTGCAAACAAATGATTAATATCGAATAGAATTATGTGTTAGATAGCAATACTTGAATCTCTAACTGCGTGCCTAAATTGAATTATTAGTATTGCATAACAATACTTGAAACCATGTGACTGTAAGCAAATGAATGAATAGAGTTGAACTGAATAATTAGAGTTAAATAGCAATACTTGTAACCATTTCACAGTATGCCAATATATATTGAATAGAATTATAAGTGTTTCATAATCATCATCATCATCATCATGTCGTGCTGGTAGCACGGATATCCCTGACCCTCTCCCGCCACTCCTCCCTATCGTTCATCGCCCTAGGTAGGTCTTCAGGACAACATCCCGTATCCTCACATAGCTGCTGAATGTATGTTCGTGCTGGTCGTCCTGCTTTTGCACGGCCATGTGTGGGGGTCCATAAGAGTACATATCTTATGAGTTCGTCCCTGCTTCTCCAGCAGTGTCCTTCATGCCTGGTTCGTCTAACTTGAATAGTTTTCGTGAGGGAGGCAGGTGGCCGTACAGTTGGTGTCTTGTGGGGTGTTGCCACCAGGACTTGTTCAAGATTGCTCGCAGCATTCTTGTATAATTGCCGTCTAGCTTCTTCTCCAGCCGTTTTGTTAGAGTCCATGTAGTGCAGCCATATAGCAGTATCGATGTGACCGTTGCCTGGAAGAAACTGCGTTTCATTTTATCGTTTAGGTATGATTTCCATGCCTTCGTTAACCTCGTGTCGATGTCCTTTTCGGTTGATTCGATGCTGCTTCCTAGGTAAGTGAATTTGTCAACTAGTTTAAGAGGGGTTCCGTCTAGAGTGGAGATGTCCCCCGTTTGATTATAGCACATATATTCCGTTTTGTGTGCATTAACGTAGAGGCTTATGCCTGCGGCTGCTTGTTCCAAACTATGCTGTAGTGTTTCGGCTTGGTCGGGTGTATTTGCCAGTATCGCTATGTCATCGTCGTAGTCGGCGTCGGTTATTGTTGTTGCGGGGTACCTTCTGTTTCTTTTCTTTGCCAGCTCGAAGCCGTTTTCTTTGATTTTATCAATCGATGTTCTAAGTACGTAGTCAAGACAAATGATGAAGAGGTACGGAGCCAGCGTGTCCCCTTGTAGTACTCCTGCTACAATGTCGAAGTATTCTGTGTCTCCATCTGTTCATAATAATAATCAAAACTATTTAACTGTGAAGAAACAATAACGATACTTGTGTGCAAACAAATTAGTTCTAACTCATTTAAAAATTAAATTGTCTACAAATTGCTCATCACAAAGCATACGTATATGCATTTAATTGTGGGCAAACAAATTATTAATAATAAGTATATTTATTCTTCCAAGAAAGACTTGAAACCATCAAACCCTGCAAAAGAATTACTAACAGAAATGCACAAGTGATTTTTGAGTCTCACTAGATGCCCCATTCATATAGCCTTGTGCCATGCTCCAACGAAAGCAATAAGCTGGAAAGATACATGTATGTAAGAACAAAATAAATAATTCTAAAAACATACGAATCTCATTTTGAGATATTTACTTTCTTATCTCTTTGGACCAACAATGAAAAAATAAAAACATTTTATACATATATATATATATATATATATATATATATATATATATATATATATATATATAATCATTTTGTTGTATCACAATTATTCAGTGGGCTAGACATGCAGGACGCTTCAAGCTGAGATAGAAACTCGCCCAACATTACGTTAGACTTAGTAGCTTACTGCTCAGCTAACAGGCGACATACGTCACCTGGGAAATTATAGCACATTATGGATTAGCTTTCTTTTGTTTACATTTTGTCTTACTGGATAGCAGAGTGTTCAATTCATTAAAGGGGATTTGCATTACACGAGTAGCAGCCGTTAATTCCTTCTCCAGAGTGTTCAATCCCCGCGATAGGAGTGTATATACATATTTAGATTGATGTATGTATGTATGTACGTGCGTATGTATGTATGTATGTAGGAATAAACAAGATTTGGCATTAATCAACCTATAAGGGTTGATATACCATTAAGTTCAACTCACGAACCAATCTGATGTGATCTCTAAAACGAGAATTCTATCAAGTTTTTGTCTTTTAAGTACTATTAAAACTGTTATATTACGCTGCAAAATCTGCTGTTTTTCGTCGTTCCTCTTTTTTTATTGTAGATCATTTTACAATTCTAATTTTACGACTTGATTTTATTTGAAAAAGCAAATCCATAATTTTCTGTTTTGATCAGTCAATGTTTGATCCATTTTGTTTCCTTTTCGGCCGTTCAATTCCACCCAATAGAATTGATTATATTTGATCGACAATTTTTGACAGCATTTTCTTTTGCAAAAACCGGACGAACGTTACTTAAATTTGCAAATAAATCAATTCGTCAACTATTATTGATAATTTGTCATTCAATTAAAATACGCACACAAGAATCGTTGAAAAAGTTCAAATCCTTACAAAGATTTTAGATTGGGCGCACACCCCTCACATTTGTATGGGCTTCACCTAAGCAGAAATTAAGCGATAAATCTGAATTCCTTTTTCTAGATTTATAAGAATTCATGGTGTGTTGACAATAAAAAATATTCGGCTATGGCTCTTCTGTAGAGATGGGGTGTACAAAAACCCTCTTATATATATATTCCTAGGAAATATAAATCCTAATAGAAAAGAATAATATGATATTGTAGGAACCCTGCTCCTTAAAAGAGAATTTGACACAGTAAAACATTGGAGAGCAATGAAATGGTCTGTGAAATAAGTACAGTTTTTCGGGTGACTAGATTCAATAGATTTTTCCAGTGTGTTTTTTAAAGACATGGGCGTTCAGGCATCCCCAGGGGAAGTAATCACAAGGAGGTAGCACCTGGCAGGGCCCTATCTATGGGTTAAATAGAACTAACGGCACACTTATGCTAAACTGAATTGTTTGACTAAACTGAATAGCTTTAAATACAAATGTTTTTGACTATTAAACCGTACTTTCATTTAATCTGCGTGCTTATGCTAAACTGAATTAATTGAAATGGAACTGTTTATTGACATTGAAAATGTACCTACACTAAACTGATTTGTTTAATATATAACTGTTTTGACATTTACCTGTGTGTAAACAAAATCTGTACTTTTACTAAACTGAATTATCTGAATTAGAACTGCTTGGCTAAACTGAATAGCTTAAAATAGAAATGTTTTTCACAATTAAACTGTAATTACATTTAAACTGCGTACTTATCCTAAACTGATCTTTTTTTAAAATAGAACTATTTTCATAAAAATGGGTTTGGCGTTAAATAACCTACAAAGGTTGATATGCCATAAAACCCAAACAACCAACCAACCATTAAACTATGGCCACCAATACATATATATATATATATATATACGTCACAACAAAGAAGCAGATGCTCTACCACCAACCAAAAACAATGGTTCGTTTACCTGATGGTGATACCAAGACCTTTGACACTGTCCTTGAAGTCTGGCAATGATCTTTTCAAACTTCTCAAACTCTCTTTCTTCGTTTCACTCCTCCCCCAACAACAGAGAGCGGAAATATGTATACATATGTAAAGGCGCAGGGCAGTATATACGCAAATGTGGGTATATATTAACACACGAGCAACAGCACATGCAGAAACACACTAACATTTAGAAGTACACAAACTTAGGCTCATGTGCACACAAATAGCCCCACTTTCCGAACTGAAAATTGACCATATTAATCGATCATTTTTTTAAAAATTCACTTTGTCTGACGAATGCGGAAAGCATGAAACCCAGAGTCACAGACTCATCCATGTAATATATATAAATATATATATACATATGCGTGTGTGTGTGTGTGAGTGTGTGTGTGTGTGTGTGTGTAAAAACTGGATTAAACTCTTCATAGTAAAAAATGCCTCTAAAAAGAAGCCTTGATTTTCTTCGCCGAAACTTACGCTATAGAACTGGCACACATCATTGTCACTATTAGCAACTCTAAAAGATTTATCATCCACTCTGATTCCAACTCTGTACTTCTATCTATCAGAAATAGAAATTTGGATAACCTTCTAATCATCAAACTTTCAAACAATCTAAACCCCACAATACCAAGAAAGTGATATTCTACAAGATTATGATCAATATAGGAACTGAGGATAAACAGAAAGCTTCTTTTGGGAGGCTTTTTTTGATAGTTCTGTTGTTGCAAACTAATTCACATCCAGTTCCGTCGCTGTCTTTGAAGAAGGCGTCCGTGTAAACTTGGAAGAAGTTAGAGTATTTTTCTTGGATGTTGGAGAATTTTTCTTGATAGATTAAGGAGTAAGTGTTTGCTTTTCTGGGTTTGTTTCTGTTTTTTTTTTTTTTTTTTTTTTTTTTTTGTGGTGTGAGTTTGGTTAGGCTGTGGAATACCACTGGTAAACCAGGCGGGGAGAGTTTAGTTGTATGATATCATGGAAGCTTGTGAGTAAGATCCCTGCTTCATTCAGAGCGGATTTCATGCGGAGAACAAAATATTTTATTGCCTTTTCTTTTTGATTAAACAGTTTATTGTTTGAGGTTGAAAATGCAATCATCTGCGTAGTCTGCATCTGTGATGGTTATGCAAGGTATTGTTAACCTCTTGCCTTTTTTGGTGGTTGGTTTGTTATTGTTAATTCCTTTTAATCTCTTTATAGTAAATTAGAAATCAACACCGAAAGCTTTACGTAGAACAACACTGAAAACACGTGTTTTACACAGTAAAACACATTTTTGATGGAATTTAGAAGTGTAATCCATAAATGGGGAGGTTTCTAACACGCAGAAAGCATGAAAAATAAAAATTCTGGAAAAGAATAATCCTTATAACGTAATCGATTTCGGGAAAAAAAATTAGTCTCTAATCCTGGATTCAGGTTTATAGACCAAAACCTCCTCTCCAATAGAAACCCACATACACCCTTGGGTATTCGAACCATCAGCTGATTTTTGCCGAACCCTTACAACTAAACAGAATTACCAACAAAAGCAAAGCCTTAAATAATATAGACATACCTCCAAAAACGACAACCACAATGAAGGAATAAAACCAAAAACGTCTTCGGCCTAAAATAACGCAAGTGATGACTCATCGTGAAATCCAACCAATCAAACCAATACTTGAAATTATTAATAGTATGCAAACAATTGACTAATATCTAATAGATTAATCAGTATTGAATATTTAAAAGAATCATTGGTCTTACCGGCTCATTGGCCAAGTGGGTAGAATGTTCGCCTAATGGTCCAGGAGACCTGGGTTCAAACCCAGGTTGCGTCATACCAAAGACTTTGAAAATGGTATTTGATACCTCCTTGCTTAACACTCAGCAATAAAAGGTACGTATCAATGGTAAAGTGAAGCAATGCAGGGAAAGAAGTAACACCCTTCCATACACCAAGGTGTAGAAGCTATTGAAAAGGGAGCCTTCTGGTCGCCCTCGATTACGGTCGCCAACTATGTTGCGATATAAGAAATAATTTGATTGAGTACTAATAAATAAATAGTATTTAATAATTTTTCAGTATAAGATAACAATACTTTAAACAATTTAACTGTGTGCCAACGAATGTATAAGGTTGAATAGTCAGTATTATATAGCAATACGTGAAACAATTTAATCGTGCCCAAACGATTGAATACGGTTGAATAGAATTATTAGTATTAGACCGCAATACTTAAAATAATTAGCGTTCAAAGTATGACATTAAACTACAATTTTATTATGAGTCTCCAGTCTTGGAGTTTGGAGAATGTAGAGCAATTCTTGACTACCATTACTTCCAAGTCCACTCTGACCCAAAGTGATTATACCTATTAGGGCCCCATGTATGTGTCAAATAGACGGGTTCAATGCTTCCTCGAATTTTTATTATTTGCAGCCATAAAGCTGTGTGCTAGTTATTCGTATAATATAGGAATACTTGATAAACATAATTACTAATTCTAAATAGCAATATTTAAAATAATGTATGCAAACAAATGATATATACTAAATCGAATCATTAGCATTCATTAACATTACTTGAAAACATTTACCAGAATGCAAACAAATGAGCACTAATTCCTTCAAAAGTACTGTAAATAAAAAGTAAAGTTAGCGAATGTAGTCGAGGGTGACCTGAAGGCTCTCTTTTCAATAGCTACTACACCGAGGTGTTGGAGAGGGCGCTACTGCTTTCCCTGGATTGCTCCACTTTGCCCTTGAAACGTACCTTAAAACGCTGAGTTGAAGCAAGGAGTTGTTAACTACCATTTTTAAGTCTTTGGTATGACTCGACCTGGGATTGAACCCCGGTCTCACGGACCATTGGCGAACACACTATGAGCCGGTTCGTTCAAAAATAAAGTTACCTATAAACTAACAAATCACACACACACACACACACACACACACACACACACACACACACACACATATATATATATACACCTATAAACTGACAAATCACACACACATACATACAATTATATATATATATATATATATATATATATATATATATGTGTAAAGTGAATTTGTGGATTTAGCATTAAATAACCCATAAAGGTCGTAAAACATCAAGACACACCAACGATCTTCAAGTGAACAAGTTTAAATATACCTAGTACGTATGGTTCGTTATTATCCGCTGATTTCATCATCTTCGGTAAATTTTGAGACCTCTTCCCCGTGGATAATAAAATCTTAAGGCATGTGTAATGAGAAAGACTCTTAATCCGGGAATGTCGAAAACAACTTAAGAGTATTAATACCAACCCCTCTTCCTTACCCCTTCACACCATCCAGACCCAGACCGCTATGGTTCCCTCTTTGGAGCCAAAGCAAATTAGATTAAAAAGGTCCACTTGTGTCCACTCTAAATGGTATTAAGATGCTATCTTCGTGATCTTAATTTGACTCTTCAGCTTTGATACCCAGGCCTGACGCAGTCGTTGATTCGTCTGACTGTCTGCCTGTCTGTCTGTTTGTCTGTCTGTCTGTCTACGAGTGTCAGCGAGTCTGCCAGTAACCTTAGCGAGGGAAGCGCTTGACTTGACTGGCTGCTCGAGCGTCGTACGGGTCCTGACAATCTGGAATTTGACAACTGGCAGTGGAGCCAGACATGAGGGAAATTTTGCCGTTGGGTGACATGCAAAATCTGACACGTTCTTTTACTGCATCATTTTTAAGCTTTTGATTTGTCTGTCTAATTGTAAATAACTTTCCTGAGTGCATCTTCAAGGAATAATGGTTTGGTGACTGAGTCTAGCGTGCATATTACGCTGTAGTGAGTTCGAGCCTCACTGGGCGTATTACGAAAGTGGTCTTGTGAGAGACAAGATTAAGTTATTTCTTTAATTATTAGAATTCTGTGATGGAGTATTTTTTAATAAATTTCGGCAAGTATTATTTTCAAAAATTCTTTTCACGATTTTCTGGGTCAAATACTCTCCAACAGTAAAAATAATTAGCCAGAAGTTGAAATAAGGAAATATCTGAAGAGATTTGCAAGCATACTCCATATTTCGGGAACTTGATAATTTGTGTGGCCCTTCAGTGTGTGCTGTCAAAGAAAGAATATAAAATTAGTCAAATTCTTTCTTTCTTTTCTGGTGTGTATTTTCTTTCTTTCTTTCTTTCTTTCTTTCTTTCTTTCTTTCTTTCTTTCTTTCTTTTCCAGTTATTTAATTTCTTTCTCATATTTTATTGTTCTTTCTTTCTTTCTTTCTTTCTTTCTTTCTTTCTTTTCCAGTCATTTAATTTCTATCTCATATTTTATTGATCTTTCTTTCTTTCTTTCTCATATTTTATCTTTCTTTCTTTCTTTCTTTCTTTCTTTCTTTCTTTTCCTGTCATTTAATTTCTTTCTCATATTTTATTGTTCTTTCTTTCTTTCTTTCTTTCTTTCTTTCTCACTTATTCTCTTCTTTCTTTCTTTCTTTCTTTCTTTCTTTGTCGCTTATTTTCTTTCTTTCTTCTATTACTTTCACCTTTAGATAGGTACCATTGGGAAAATTAATCACCCACATATTCCCCAAGCTATCGCATAAATAGTACCTTACTGTTCTGAAAGGATGGCTTTGGTATTAAATAACCCACAAAGCTTGATATGCTTTTAAACAAAGAGACACACCTCTTTATTTATTTGTAAATTTATTTATCTCCCCATGTATCAGTTATATTTGCTTTTCTTTGCTTTTAGATTTCATTTGCTTTTGTTTCTGACATTTAAGCTTTAATTTTCATACTAATCTTTCCGCCATTTTTATTTGTTTCTTTTAACACATTCATTCTAAACTAATTTCCGTCATTTAACTTTTTTCTTCGCCTGTTCCACACACACACACACACACACACACACACACACACACACACACACACACACATACTCACACATACTACAATGTTCAGAAGACAAATGGTTTTCATGTACTGAAACCTGCTCTCCAGAGAAATTCTGCAAATAAAACCTCCAAAGATATAATAATTTTACCCTCAAATACCTATGGAAATTCATTTGTAGGAAAATGCTATTAAGAAGGAAGATCAGTTTAAACTGATTTTCCGACTTAACGATATATTTAAAAAAAAAATTTAATGATTCAGAAACACTCGCAGAATCGGGGATAGACGTCGTTTAGGCAAAATTTAAAATTCCATTAACACCTGAAACAAATTCTTTGACATTATAAGCCTTTCCCTCTTGATGTGTAAAGAGTCATGAAATAAACACCCTTTGATAATGACTTCATTAACAAATACATAAAAGAAATATTTTACCGATATTTTTGCGTGGGTTCTTTTATTTATGATCTCTCTTTCTCTCTCTCTCTCTCTCTCTCTACATATATATATATATATATATATATATATATATAATGTCTGCTAACGCAGCCTGCAAATAGCGTTGTCTGCTGGGGTGTAGAATACACCGACTGCATTTTCCCAGAGGGGTTAGACCCACCAACGAATGCATTGGATAAAGTATTGAACTGTATCTGATGGCGAAACTTCAGTCCTGGAGTTTTCAGAAATGTGTCCAACCCTTTTTTTTTGCCATTACTCCCAGTTTAACGCGGAACCAGATTTTTACGACCTGTAAGGGTCTCATCAATATGTTAAACAGAATTCTTTAACCATTTAACTGTGTACTAACAAATGACAGTTATTAGATAGACTTGGGCGTGTTACATGACAATACTTGAATTCTTTAAACTGTGTGCAAATAAAACCGTTTGTGTCAAGAAGGATGGCTTTGGCATTAAATGACCAATATAGTTTGATATGTCATTAAACAAAAGAGACTAGTGTTCGATAACAATACTTGAAACTATTTAACAAATGATCCGAGGCTTGTTTAAAATGTTTCCAACTGACTATTTGTTTACTAATCGCATATATCTAGTTGGTCGTTTGAGTTCTATGGCATATCAACCTTTGTAGGTTATTCAACGCCAAGTCCATTTTTATGAAGATAGTTCTATTTCAAACAATTCAGTTTAGGATAATACGCAGTTTAAACGTAAGCACAGTTTAATTGAGAAAACATTTCTATTTCAAACTATTCAGTTTAGTCTAGCAGTTCTAATTCAGATTATTCGGTTTAGTATGAGTACAGATTTTGTTTACACACAGGTAAATATCAGAACACTTCTATATTAAACAAATCAGTTTAGTGTAAGTATGGTTTCAATGTCAAAAAACAGTTCCATGTCAAATAATTCAGTTTAGCATAAGCACGCAGATTAAATATAAGTACGGTTTAATTGTCAAAAATATTTCTATTTCAAGCTATTCAGTTTAATCAAACTATTCAGTTTAGCATAAGTATGCCGTTAGTTCTATTTAACCCATAGATAGGGCCCTATCAGGTGCAACCATTCTGGGCCGGAGTGGACCTGGGAGCAATGGGAATGAAACGGTACTCCGCATCCCGCAAAGCCCAAGCATCACTGGAACCCCACCATCAGATTGTTTATTGTCATATGCAGGACACTCATTGGTAGGGGGGTCTTACCCCTCTGCTGTGGTTCAGTCGGTGTATTCTACAGCCTCAGTTGACTGGACAATCGCATATATTTAGGAGGCGTCCCTGGTATAATGGTTTGTTTTTAGGGCATTTCAAACATTGTTGATTATATAATGCCAAGCCCTGTTTTTACATGTGTATTAGATATACAATATATAATTTATAAATACATTCTGTTGATATATTTTCATACATTATGTATAAGATTTGTCGGTAATTTCATTTTTAAATGAGTTACAACTAATTTGTTTGCACACTTATATTGCTATTTTTCCACGTAGTGAAATTGTTTCAGTTATTGCTATCTAACAGGAATAATTCTATTCGATATTAATTATTTCTTTGCATACAGTAAAGTGGTTACAAGTATTGCTATTTAACACTAATTATTCTATTCAAAATTACTCATTGGTTTGCACACAGTTAAATAGTTGCAAGTATTGCTATGTAGCACTAACAATTGAATTAAACATAAGTCATTTGTTTACACATAGTTAAATGATCAAACAGTTCTATTTCTAAAAATTCGATTTAACGTAAGTCATTAGTTTGCACACAGTTTATGTGTCAAAATATTCTTCTTGACTATTAGATAGGACCCTATCAGGTGTAAACACTCCGTGCCTGAGTGGACCTGAGAGCAATGTGAATAAGAAGGTAATCAACATTCCACAAATCTCAAAAGGCTAGAGCCTCGCCAGTGGTCCAGGAGACCGGGGTTCAATCCCAGGTCGAGTCATACCAAAGACTCAGAAAATAGTACTTGATGCCGCTTTGATTAACACTCAGCATTATAAGGTACACATCAAGAGTAAAGTGGAACAATCAAGATATGGATTTACACCCTCTCCTACATCCGGGGTTAGTAGCTATTGAGGTGCCCGTGGTGTAATGGTTATCGTCGTAGGGAATGGACACGGCGACACGAGTTCAAATCCTGGACGACACTGATTGCATTTCACATAGCACTAATACCCTTGGGAAAGGTATGAAGCCAATTATTCTCCCTCCAGCTATGGGTAAATAGTAGGGCAGACTAGGTTTTTCAGCCTTGGTGAGGCAACTAGTCTAGGAGAAGGAAAACTCTGAATTCAAACCTGTTAAACTCCGCTTAAAAATTGACCTTGTGTCATATCCTGCCCGAGTGGAGGGGTTGGTAAATATAGTTAGTAGCTATTGAAAAGGGAGCCTTCAGGTTCTTCTCGACTATAGTCGCCAACTTTACTTTTTTTACTAACTCCTCTGAAGAGATGCAGACGGTGCTGGTATAATGGTTACCGTCATAGGAAATTAACACAGAGATCTGAGTTTAAAACTTTGACGAAGCTGTTGCATTTCATAGTCTTAATTCCCTTAGGCACGGTATGAATCCAACTATTCTCCCGCCAGCTATCGGTAAACAGAAGGACAGACTGGGTTCTTTAACCTTATTATGTCTACTGGTTTAATTCAAAGCAGTTTAACTCCGCTTAAAATTGACATTGTGTCACATCCTGCTTGTACAGAGGGGTTGGTAAATATATGTATTTAATATATGAGTAAAAACAGGATTTGGCATAAAATAATCAAAAGGGCTGATATGCCATAATATCTTAGTAACCAACCAATTAGTCTATGATAATTGCCAATCTAAGTTCTTGGGACAAAAGCGTGATCTTCAAGAAATTAAAGAGGGTTTGGTAAATACATGTATTTGATATATGTGTAAAAACAGGATTTGGTATAAAATAACCTAAAGGGCTGATATGCCATAAGATTTAGTAACCAAACAATCAGTCTATGATAATTGCCAGTCAAAGTTCTAGGTATCAAAGCGTGATCTTCTAGAAATTAAGGAAAACCAGCCTTTTGGTCGGGCCACCTTCAGATTGGCGGTTATTGACCAACGTGTACAACATAGGACCTCTTGGTCTAGTTTATGATATAATCAGACATCTGTGCTCAGACTCATGTTTGAGTCTATGACCAGCGAGGCTCATCAGGCTCATATTGCACTAAATGAGCAGATGACCAGCAAAGTTCAACAGGGTTCGAGTCTCGGTTTGTGCCCAGCCTTCCCCTACCCTCAATCCCTAATATAAGCCAACCTTCAGGTCATTGACCTGTCTAATGGGAGGCAGAGACAAAATAACCATTTAAAAATTTTTGTAAGCAGACCTTCATTAGCTTTATCATTTTTTACGGAACATTTAGGTTTTCATTTTTTCCTCTTCATTTAATTCATCTTTTAACTAATAGAATTTTACACACACCCACACTGACATGCACACACACACACACACACACAAACACACACACACACACACACACACACACATTGACACAAACATACATATACATATATATATGTTTGATTAATGAAAAAGTCCTTAAATGCTGACCGGTAGAGCAATATAAATATTAAAACAAATTAGGATCTATTTCTAAAAATTCGATTTAACGTAAGTCGTTTGTTTGCACACAGTTTATATGTCAAACTGTCCTTCATGATCTTTAGATTGGACTCTATCAGGTGTAAACACTCCGGGCCAGAGAGGACCTGACAGCAATGTCATTCAGAAGGTACTCAACATTCCTCAAATTTCAAAGGCTGGAGCCTCGCCAATGGTTCAGAAGACCGGGGTTTTATGACTATTAGTCTCATATAACTTTTGTAAAATCGAAGATGTTATGAATAAAATTTCATTTACAAAGTTTGTACATATACATATATATATATATATAAAGAGATAGAGAGAGAGTGAGAGAGAGTGAGAGAGAGAGAGGGTGAGAGATAGAAGGAGTGAGAGATTTATGTGTGTGTACATATGTGTGTGGGGGTCTGTGGGGGTGTGAAACATCGTGCAACTGCAGTAACGCAAAAAGCTTCCACTGACCAGCCATTTAAAATAATTTTTTAGAAGTGGTGTTTAAAACGTTTATAACGTTATATATATATATATATATATATATATATATAAAAGTTAGCGACCATAGTCGAGGGTGACCCGAAGGCTCCCTTTTCGATAGCTACTACACCAAGGTGTAGGGGAGGGCGCTACTCCATTCCCAGGATTGCTCCACTTTACCCTTGAACCGTACCTTATAATGCTGAGTGTTAAGCAAGGTGGTATCAAGTACCATTTTTAAAGTCTTTGGTATGACTCGACCTGGGATTGAACCCAGGTCTCCCGGGCCATTGGCGAACACTCTAACCGCTGGGCCAATGTCCCGGTTCCCTCCCTCACTCTCTCTCTCTCTCTCTCTCTCTCTCTCACTCTCCCCAGTCTGCTGGGGTTCCAGAATATACCGACTGCATTTCTGCAAAGGGGTAAGACCCCCCCCCCATCAAAGAGTGTACTACATATGATATAAAACAATGTGATGGTAAGTCTCCGGTAATGTTGGAACTTTGGAAAATGTGAAGTACGCCTTCATGGCCATCACTTCCAGGTCCACACTGTCCCGGATTGGTAGCATCTTATAGTGTCCTATCGATGGGTCTTGTGGGTAAAGTGTTCACCAATGGTCCGGGAGACCTGGGTTCAATCCTCTGTTGCGTCACACCAAAGACTTTAAAAATGGTACTTGATACCTCCTTGCTTAACACTCAGCAATATAATGTACGTATCAAGAGAAGTGGAGCAATCCAGGGAAAGGAGTAGCGCCCTCCCCTACACCTCAGTGTAGTAGCTACGGAAAAAGGAGCCTCCTGGTCGCCAACCTTTTTTTTATATGTATGAAAACTGATTCGGCATTAAATAACCTATAATGGTTGGTATGCCATAAAACCAAACCAAACCTAACCAAACCAAACAAAACCAACCAAAACCAATCTCTCTCTCTCTCTCTCTCTCTCTCTCTCTCTCTCTCTGTGTCTCTGTCTAACTGTATATACACATATGCACACGAAATAATATCCAGTCAACACTGAGCATATATTTCCCAAATGGAGGTTTCAGTACTTGGTGTTTACGATTGCAGAGATGATATAAAAGTCAATCTTATACAGGAGGATAACAGAAAATAAGTTTCATTCAATGAGTGCATATGCTACGGAATCAGTTCAGTTTTAAATCGTTTCTTTTGTATCATAACAACTTTTTCAAAAACTATTTCTAAAATTTCTGAAACACTTTCCTAACAGAATCTTTTTTCCTGACGGTAATCAAAGGAGGAAACTACTTGAGAAAAAAAACAACCATAACAAAAAGCAACAAAAAAAAAACCCACAAAAAATAACGCAAAAGAAAATATTCCTATAATCATATAAGTTTTGTTCATCTTTATATATATATATATATATATATATATATATATATATATATATATATATAATCACGAGATCTTATCCATAAAATTAATCCAAAGATATCCATGACGATGTATGAAAGATATTTTTGCATCATGGAAAGCACTTTAGATTACATTTTTCATTGCCCTCATATGTGAAGGTTTTGTCTAATGGTAATTGAGTTCCTCGTTGCTTTCATAATCGATAACTGCTTGATATGCATCCATTTTGGGTCTGTATTTGAAGGGACTAGTCGCTACTCTTACAGCACTTAAATTAACTTAAAACCATTTCATTTTAAGATAAGGTGGAGGCACGATTAGCGTAACAGTTATAGTTATAGAAAATAAACTCGGTGACTCAAGTTCAAGTCCTGGACGAGTTCGTTTCCGTTTCGCTTCGAAAGAATGGCTTTGGAAATGCATTAATCCATCAATTCTCCCACCAGCTCTGGATACACGAGGATCATTAAATAAGTTTCCAGACTTTTTTCGTATGGGCATTTTTGTTGATAGTACACACATGAAACTCTAGTCCCCTTCGAAATAATCTCCTCCGGTTGCAATGCACTTGTTGTATTGTTCCAACAACTTCTGGGAGGCCCCATGGAAGTCATCTTGTGTGAACGTGTCAATGACCTTCGTCACACCCTCCTTCATCTCCTCAATTGTCTCATAACGACAGCCTCTGAGCTTAGGGAATTACTAAAAGTCACAGGGAGCATCTTGGGCAAATAGTCTGTGACAAGGATGGAGTTATGGACTGGTGCATTTTCCTGCTGGAAATGCCACTGACCCGATTTGAAGAGTGCTGGCCTCTTCCCTAGGAATCTCTTCCTGAACTCCCTTAAAACCTCAACATAGTAACCCTAACCCCAACCCTTTGGCCAATCAACTGTGGTGTATTGACTTCCTTACTCCTTCCACACCTCTCATCATCCCTCACAGACTCCCTGCCTTCCATGAATATCTTATGTCACTCAAAAACTGATACTCGATTCATACAACATATTTTAAAACAAGTGTGAAGCATTCCATATGTTTCAGTGGCATCTTTTCCAAGTTTAAAACAGAATTTTATTGCATATCGTTCTTCTAAAATGTCCTCATGTCCAGATTGCATTTTTGAAATTCACCAGCTGTGACAATCAGGCTTTAGTAGGGTGTATTCCAATTGCTGCTGTAGCTGTTAATTTGAAGCTGAAATCATTAAAATTGGTCTGTCATCTCATTTGAAGCATAGCAATAAGATACTGAAGTTTCAAGAGTCTACGACAATTTTAAATGCCTATACAAAAACAGTCTGGAAACTTACTGAAGGCCCCACATATAATTTGGAACACTGATTTCTTTTACTTTGCAAAGGCAACCAGAAAGAAAACTCTGAATTCGAACCAAAAGTATTTTGCTTGAATATTGATTTTCTGTCTAGGATGGGATTTACCTGCTAAAGGGTCATTGGTCAAACTCACCAGCAAAAGTAGGCCCATACTTATCACACATGGGCATCATACTCTGAGCCCTAAAAGTATCATAGAGGAACCTTTGGGGATTTTGATATATTATTTAATGAAATAATGGCATACATTTAAAACAAAATTTTAATCTGTCCTGTTGGGAAACAAATTAGAATAAGCGGGTATTCAGATACCGATTGGTCATCATCATATTGTCGTGCCATCAGCTCGGATATCCCTGATCCTCTCTCACCACCCATACCTATCGTTCATCGCTTTCATCAGGTCCTCAGGGCTACACCCCGTATCCTCACAGAGCTGCTGGTCGCATTGTTTTTGATAGTCGATATGTAGGGGTCCATAGGAGTACATCACTAATGATCTCTCCCTACTTCTCCAGCAATGTCCAACATGTCTGGTTCGTCTAATTTGGATAGTTTTCGTGATGGATGGCCGTACAGCAGCTGCTTTGTGGGGTGCCGCCTCCAGGACCTGTTCAATATTGCTTGCAGTATTCTTGTGTATTTGCCGTCAAGCCTTTTCTCCTGCCTTTTAGTTAGCGTCCATGTAGTGCATCCATATAGCAGCATTGACACGATCGCCGCTTGGAAGAAACTACGTTTCATTTTATCGGTCAGGTAATCCAGCTATATCGTGATATCCTGAAGAGATGCCAGTGTTCAGTTTAGATTAATAATTTTACATTATCATTAGAAATCATATTCAAGTGATGCTTTAAATCCCAAATGACAATAATTCCGTTTAAAGTTATTTAATATGAAAGAAAAGATATATCTCAGTAGCGTTCGCCAATGGCCCAAAAGAACGGGATTCACTCCCCGGTCGAGTCATTACAAAGACTCAAAAATTGATACTTGATGCCTCCTTGCGTAACAGCATTATAAGTTACCGATCAAGGGTAAGTGGATCAATTCAGGGAAAGGAGTAACGCCCTCCTCTACACCTTGGTGTTGTAGCTATTGAAAAGGGAGCCTTCGTGTCGCCCTCCATTACGGTCGCAAACTTCCTTTTATAGATATAGACATAGATAGATCGATAATGAAGCATGTTACGGAGACGAAATGATCAATCACTTAGTGAATATAGCAAATTAGCTCAGAAAAGTATAAAACGAGACACGACTGGGTGGGCAAAGAGATCTTTTGGGAATTGTGCAAGAAATTGAAGTCTGACCATGTGAACAAATGGTATTCGCACAACCCAGAATTTGTCCTGGAGAATGAGACACCCATATTTGAGAGATTGAGATACAAACATCACCTAATCTCGGCCAGATAACCAGACCTTGTAGTAAACAAAAATAAAAGAGAACTTGCCGAGTTGTGAACTTTGCTGTCCCGGCTGACCACAGAGTAGAATAGTAAGAAAGTTAGAAGTATAAGTACCTTGACCTTGCTTGGGAACTGAAAAAAAAAGCTGTGGACCATGAAAGTAAGGGCGGTACCAATTATAACTGACGCTCTTCGTACAGTCACCAAAAGAATTATTACAAGGACTGGAGGACTTGGAAATAAGAGAACATGGTAAGACTGTCCAAACTACAGCATTGTTGAGATCGGCCAGAATACTGAGATGAGTATCGGAGATTTGAGGAGACTTGATGTCACACAAATTCCAGGGAGAAACTATCGGTTAACATTGGTGTGAAAAACTCGAAAAGGAATAATGATAATAATTGCCGTCGGACGATGAATAGAAAACTAAATAAAGCAAAAAGAGCGACATGTACATGGACCTTGCCTGGGAACAAAAAAAGGAATGGAACATGAAAGTTATGTTGGAACCAAATGTAATTAGTGCGCTTGGAACGATCCCCAAAGGCTTCGTAAGGGAGCGGAAAGAGTTGAAAATCAGAGGACGAGACGAGGGAGTCAAAACAACAGTAATGTTCAGTTCGGTCAGAATACTAAGAAGAATCCTGGGGCCAGGAAGACACTAGCTGTCACCCACTCCAATGAAAGACCTTCAGTAGAGCTGGTGTTAAAACGTCGCAAGAAGTAAAATACTTATATATGATATGTATATCATAATATATATATATATATTAGTATTGGTATTCGGGGACAAGCCTTGGAATTAGTGAGTGTATGTATCAAGAATAAAATTGATACCACACCCAATAAATGCAAGTCGGGTTGATATGACTGAATAGCCATGTTTAGATATAAGAAATGTATATACATATCCGCACGACTTAAAACACACAATTCTATGAATACACACACACACACACACACACACATATATATATATATATATGTGAATGTGTATATGTGTGTGTTTACGTATATACTTATATATATATATATATATATATAATATCCATATATATGTTTGTGGATGTGTACGTGTGTGTAAGTGTGCTTGTGTGTGTGTGTGTGCGCGCGCGCACGCACGCGTGTGTGTGAGAGAGAGAGAGAGAGAGAGAGAGAGAAATGGAGAAAGTTCACACTTTGACAACAGTCAGCCCAGCGCCAACCAAGAAAAAGTTGAGAATGCCAAGGAAATGGCAAGGCGAACGGAGGTGTGAAACGCGCCTTGAATTTAATTTATTCTCTTCTCTTGATTTTTGCGCCCTCTACTATCATCCCTTCCTGTCATCCCTTGCTGGCACGAAGGGCGACGCTAGAAAACTGTGCCAAATAGGATCACACCGTTTACCTGCCTTTTGCAGGTGTCTTCTCCAGAGGCAGGGCCGCAGTTTTTTTTAGAGGAGGAGGTGGATTTACACTCCAAGCAAAAAAAAAAAAAAAAAGCAATTCACTTTTGATAACTTTTCTGTTGTTTTCTTAATAACCATCTTATCTGTTTATTTATTTAAAATTTTTGGGATTTGGGGAATATATTTCGTTTTCTTTTCCCTATATTTTATTCGGCTTAATAATATAATTTAGGGAATCAAAAATATTATCAATGATGATTTTAATAATAACAATGATAATAATAAAAAGAACAACAACAGCAATAATAATTTTCATAATAATAATAACCAGGATCTGTTTGCTATGATAAGACCCATAAAATTATCTGGGATTTTTAGATACAACGGACCACTTCATCCTAGGCCAGGACACCAGACATAGTGACGAATTTTACCGTTTCAGCGGACGATCGAATGAAAATGAAAAAATGCAAAAAGATAAACCGATACCAGGAATTTGCCAGAGAACTAAAAGAAAAAAAAAAACTTTGTGAAACATGAGACTGACTGAGAGGAAGAATCGAGAGCAACCAAACTAAAGAACTGTTATTATCGGCTCAAATTTAAAGACTCCTGGAAATCCGAAGACAAATGCTCTGACTCCAGTAAAGTCCAGCAAACTATTGAACATGAAAGTGACGGTGATACTAATTGTAATTGGCGCACTCGGTACGGTCACTAAAAGATCGGTACTGGAAGTGGAGGATTTGAAAAAAAGATGACGAGTTGAGATCATCCAAACTAAAGCAGTATTGAGATCCACCAGAATACTAAGACGAATCCTGAAGACTTGAGGAGTCTTGCTGCTACTTAGTCTCCAGTGGAAGACTATCATCTAACGTTGGTGTGTAAAACTCAATATCAACAACCAGACTTAGAAATAACAAAAAATATCAGCCAAAGAGTGGACTTTGTTGTACCAGAGGACTAGAGAGTGAAAATAAAAGAAGATGAAGAGAATTAAAAGGGTTATCATATTTACCCAACCCCTCCGCTCGGGCAAGATATGACACAAGGTCAATTTTTAAGCGGAGTTTAACAGGTTTCAATTCAGAGTTTTCCTTCTTCTAGACTAGTGGCCTCACCAAGGCTGAAGAACCTAGTCTGCCTTACTATTTACCCATACCTTGAGGGAGAATAATTGGATTCATACCTTTCCCAAGGGTATTAGTGCTATGGGAAATGCAATCAGTTCCGTCCATGATTGAACTCGTGTCACCGTGTCCATTTCCTACGACGATAGCCATTACACCACGGGCACCTCCACAAAAGGGTTATTGAACATGGAAGTTACTTTGATACCAATTGTAAGGGGTACGCTCGAAACGGTTTACAAGGACTTGGTAAAGGGACTTGAACAGGAAGAAACAATCCAAACTACAGCAAAAATATCAACCAGAAGACTGAGCAGAGCCCTGCTTACTTAAGAAAACTAGCTGTCACTCTGACGTCACTGAAAGACCAGCTAGCACCGCTCTGAAAAACTCGTTAGTAATAAACAGACAACATCAAACAAGTTGAGATGAAAGGAAAAATGTTTAAGAATATCTCTGAAGAACGAGAAAACTACTCGAAACCAAACTATATTGCAGTAATCTAATAAAGTAAAAGTAAGTAAAGTTGGCGACCGTAGTCGAGGGCGACCAAAAGGCTCCCTTTTCAATAGCTACTACATCGAGGTATCGGGGAGGGCGCAACTCCTATCCCTGGATTGGTCCAATTTACCCTTGATACATACCTTATATTGCTGAGTGTTGAGCAAGGAGGTATCAAATAACATTTTTAAAGTATTTGGTATGACGCGACCTGGGATTGAACCCAGGTCTCCTGGACCATTAGCGAACACTCTACCCACTAGGAACTACTTTTGAAGTGGATGAAAGAAGAACTTAAAAGAATATACCAGAGAACAAGAAAACTACTGACGATGTTTAAGGCCTTGCATCCCAGGGATCACGTTGACAGACTATATATATCCAGAAAAGAATGAGGACGAGGACTTACCAGTATTGAGGAGAGCATTGATGCATCGATACAACGACGCGAAGACTAGATTCAAAAGAGCGGAGGAAGCACTGATTACAGCGAATAGAAAAAATATAGACAACATGTGAAACAACTGGACGAAAATACGAGGTGCATACTATAAATTTCCAGACTTTTTCGTATGGGCACTTTTATTGATAGTACACACATGAAACTCTAGTCCACTCCGAAGTAATCTCCTCCAGCTGCAATGCACTTGTTGCACCGTTCCAACAACTTCTGGAAGGACCCATTGAAGTCCTCTTGTGTGAGCGTGTCAATGACCGTCGTCACAGCCTCTTTCATCTCCTCAATTGTCTCAAAACGACAGACTCTGAGCTTAGGGAATAACCAAAAGTCACAGGGAGCAAGGTATGGACTATAGGGAGGGGGACGAGCTGTCTTGATACCCATCTTGCTCAAATAGTCTGTGACTAGGATGGAGTTGTGGACTGGTGCATTGTCCTGATGGAAATGTCACTGACCCGATTTGAAGAGTGCTGGCCTCTTCCAACGGAATCTCTTCCTGAACTCCCTAAAAACCTTAACATAGTAACCCTAACCCTTTGGCCAGTCAACTCTGGTGTAATGACTTCCTTACTCTTCCCACACTTCTCATCATCCCTCACAAACTCCCTGCCTTCCTGGAATGTCTTATGCCACTCAAACACTGATACTCAATTAATACCAGATGATCCAAAAGCAGTCTGAAGCATTCCATACGTTCCTGTGGCATCATTTTTTCCAAGTTTAAAACAGAATTTTATTGCATATCGTTCTTCTACATTGTCAAATTGTATTTTTGAAATTCACTAGCAGTGACAATCAGGTTTTAGTAGGGTGTATTCCAATTCCTACTGTAGCTGTTCACCTGAACCTGAAATAGTAAAAATAGGTCAGTCATCTCATAAGATGTATAGCCAAATATAGTGAATTTTCAAGAGTCAACAACAATATTAAATGCCCATATGAAAAAAGTCTGGAAACTTATTGAAGGCACCTCGTAGCTAGAAAACAAAAATGGGGAAAAAAAACCCAGCTGTATAGTACATGATAAATATATAAATTCCAGTTAAGGTACCCCGCAAAAACAATTACCGACGCCGACTATGCCGATGACATAGCGTTACTGGCGAATACGCCCAACCAAGCCGAAACACTACAGCATAGTTTGGAACGAGCCGCCGCACGCATTGGCCTCCATGTCAATGCACACAAAACTGAATATATGAGCTATAATCAAACAGGTGACATTTCCCCACTAGACGGAACCTCTCTAGGAAGCAGCGTCTCATCAACCGAAGAAAACATCGACACACGGCCTACGAAGGCATGGACAGCTATCGATAGGCTTTCAACCATATGGAAATCAGACCTGACCGATAAAATGAAACGCAGTTTCTTTCAGGCAGCGGTCGTGTCGATACTACTATATGGATGAACTACTTGGACGCTAACTAAACGGCTGGAGAAGAAGCTTGACGGCAATTACACAAGAATGTTGCGAGCAATATTGAACAAGTCCTGGTGGCAACAACCCACAAGGCACCAACTATACGGCCACCTGCCTCCCATCACGAAAACTATCCAAGCTAGACGAACCAGACATGCAGGACACTGCTGGAGAGGCAGAGACGAGCTCATAAGTGATGTACTCCTATGGACCCTGCATATGGCCAAGCAAAAGCAGGACGACCAGCTCGAACATACATACAGCAGCTATGTGAGGATACGGGATGTAGCCCCAAAGACCTGCCAGAGGCGAAGAATGATAGGGAGAAGTGGCGAGAGAGGTTCAGGGATATCCGTGCTAGCATCAGAATGATGAGGATGATAGCAAAACAAAAATATATAAGACGCAACAAAACAACAAATGTACGATACGTGGTTATCAATCACATAATAAGCGAATGAAGCAAATTAACTCAGAAAGAGAGCAATATAATTGACGAGTGATTTCGTTTTATATATCTTGCCTTTCGGTTTAGTTTGGCTGAGAACCTTTCGCTTAGCGCATGGGTTAGTTAGGTGCAACATGAACGCAGGTGTTCACACGCGCGCGGAGAGGATGTGTCATTCGGAGATGTCAAAATAAAAACCCCAAATAGGAAGTGAGACCAGGGTATTTGGGTGACGTCACGCACCGGAAGCGTGGGCTGAGATTTGAGAAAAAGCAGTTAGTTGAGTTCCCGTTTCGGAAGAAGAAGGTTGACTTTCAGAGCTGGGCGAGACCAGACGACTTTTCTACGGGCGCCGCGCGTTGGTTGGGTTGAGAGCTGACGATGTAAAAGCAGTCAGCATAGAAAGATTGTGTATCTCTCTCCTCATGTCGAAAAACCTTTAAACTCAAAAAGGTGAATAAAAGTTTCGTACCTGAACCAATTTCGTAAAGTTTCGTGTTTTTAGATTCCCTATGTCTATTTCACACATCCATCTATCATGGGTATGTTGCAAGAGTATAAGACTTGACACAATTGGGTGGGCAAGGTGATCCACTGGGAATTCTGCAAGAAATTTAAATTCGACCATACGAAAAAACCCTGAGTCTAACCCCGAGAAAGAGACGCACATAATTCTCTGAGATTTTGAAATACAAACAAATCACCTAATCTGGCCAGAGAACCAGAACTAGTGATAGTCAACAACAACAACAACAACAACAACAAAAAAAGAGAACTTGCCGAGTTGTGGACGTTGCAATGCCGGCTGACCACAGAGTGAAATCGTAAGAAAGCAAGAAGAAGTATAAGTACCTGCACCTTGTCAAGGAAATTTAAAAAAAACCGCGGAACATGTAAGTGACGGTGATACCAATGGTAATTGGTGTCCCCGGTAAAGTTACCAAAGTAGTGTTATAAGGCTTAGAGGACAAGGAAATAATAAGAGTGGAGACCATGCAAACTACGGCTTTATTAAGCTCGGCAAGAATCCTGAGAAGAGTCTGGGAGACTTGAGGAGACATGCTATCTCTCAAAATCATCGGCTAATGCTTGTGTGAAAACCTCTCAAAAGATAATAATCATCATCACCATCATCATCATCATGTCACGCTATCAGCACGGATGTCCCTGATCCTCTCTCGCCACGCATCTCTATCGTCCATTGCTTCCGGCAGGTCTTCAGAGCTACATCCCGTATCGGCACAGAGTTGCTGTAAGTAAGTTCGAGCTGGTTACCCTGCCTTTGCTCGGCCTTGTGAAGGAGTCCGCAGGAGTACATCGCTTATGAGCTCGTCCCTACTTCTCCAGCAGTGTCCAGCATGTCTGGTTCGCCTAATTTTGATAGTTTTCGAGATGTCTGGTAGATGGCCGTACAGCTGCTGCTTTGTGGGGTGCTGCCTCCAGGACCTGTTCAATATTGCTCGCAGCATTCTTGTGTAGTTGCCGTCAAGCTTTTTCTCCATATGTTTAGTTAGCATCAATGTAGTGCATCCATATAGCAGTATCGACACGACCGCTGCTTGGAAGAAACTGCGTTTCATTTTATCGGTTAAGTCTGACTTCCATATGACCGATAGCCTATCAGTAGCTATCCATGCCTTTGCTAGTCGCGTGTTGATGCCTGTCTCGGTTGATGAGACACTGCTTCATAGGTAGGTGAACTTCGGATCAACCAATCCAGGCCAGAAGACTAGATATTGTTTTACTTAAAATAAAATAACTTTCTAATAACAAGACTTCAAAGTTCCATCAGATTATCGAGTTAAAGTAAAGTAAACTAAAAAAAGTTTTAAAAAATGTAAATACCAGAATCTTGCTTAAGAGTTTAAAAAGTTTTGAGTCATGAAAATGATAGTCATACAAATAATACGAACAATCCATATCGTATCACTCGGAATTCACTGAAAAATATACAGTAAATACTCCGGTTGGGAAACACTAACGAGGAATAAAATAATTGTCAAATTTGCCTGTCATTGAAAAGCTTAAAAGTGGGTCGAACTATGTTTTACAAAATTTCTGTCATGTTTCATGGGGCATTGGATCATGTTTGTCTGGGTCTTTTTTTCGTAATCAATTTTTAAGAATTCCAAAACTTTAAAAAAAAAAGAAGTATTAAACGTTTTGAGTTTAAAAAAATGGGCATAAATATGAACGAAAACCTTAACCAAATTTTATCGTATTTTTTCAGCGTGTAGAGTAGACATCTAACTGAAACTTTCCTAGCCAGAATTCAAGCCTTTTCTCTTTACCCTTTTCCCGTCATGAACAAATCAAAACTCGAACACTGTGTCTTATTTTTTTAAATTGTAGGTTAAATAAGAATACTAAAAGCTTTAACCTCTCAACGACGTTCATTAAGTCATAAGTCCTCACTAAAACATAGTTTGATGTTACAAAAATGAGGCTGAGAGTAATGCATCTTTTTTTTTCTTTTTTTTTGTAAAGTTATTATGTGATTTCAAGCAAATATTGGTAATTGATTAGTAAACAGCTATAGCTTCAGGTAATTATTTTTATGCAAATAATTTGTATTGAACTGTAGAGTTTTAATTAAATATTCGAACTTGATAGTAATAATGATAATAATAATAAAAGAAAATATGCAAAATTGTCGACGATACTGTGCCGGCTGACCACAGAATAAAACTGAAAGAATGGGAAAAGAGAGAGAAGAATTAAAAAACTATGGAATATGAAGGTGATGATTATTCCAATTGTGATTGGTGCTTTTGGCAAGGTAACTAAAGGATTATTAAAGGGCCTGGAGGATTTGAGAGTTGGCGGCCGAGTGGAGACCATGCAAACAACAGCATTATTGAAAACGGCCAGAATACTGAGAAAAGTCCTGGAGACTTGAGGAGACTTGCTGTCACTCAATCTCCAGTGAAAGACCATCAGCGTTAGCTGATGTGAAAAATTCTAATGAGTAAAAATAATGATAATAACTTGGACGTGGTTAAGAAAAGGAAACTTTAAGAGAGAAACAAAATCTTTCCTAACAGCAGCACAGGACAACGCCATAAGAACCAATCATATCAAAGCGAGAAAACATAAAACTCAAAAAAAAAAAAAAATAACAAATGTAGACTACGTGGTGACAGAGACGAAACGATCAACCACATAATAAGCGAATGTAGCAAATTAACATAGAAAGAGTATAAAACTAGACACGACTGGGTGGGCAAGGTGATCCACTGGGAAATGTGCAAGAAATTTAAATTTGACCAAACGAACAAATGGTATATGCACAAACCAGCACCTGTCCTAGAAAATTACACATATAAACTCCTATTGGACTTAGACATACACGTGGATCACCTAATCTCGGCCAGAAGACCAGACCTTATAATAATCAACAACAAAAAAAGAAGAGAGAAATTGCAAAATTGTCGAATGTGCTGTCTTGGCTGACCACGGAATAAAACTGAAAGAATATGAAAAGAAGGATAAGTACCCCGACCTTGCTACAGAATTGAAAAATCTATGAAACATGAAGCTGACGATTATACCAATTGTGTTTGATTTTCTTGGCACAGTAACTAAAGGATTATTAAAGGGCCTAAATGACTTGGAAGTTGGCGGTCGAGTGGAGACCATCCAAACGACAGCATTATTGAGGAGAGTCCTGGAGACTTGAGGAGACTTGCTGTCATTCAAACTCCGGTGAAAGACCATCAGTGTTAGCTGATGAGAAAAACTCTAAAGGAGAAAGTAATAATAACAATATTAACAATGGTAATACCAATCGTAAATGGCGTTTGGAACGGTCACCAAAAGCTTGTTTAAGAAGCTTGAAGAGATGGAAATAATTTGTCAACTAACAGATTTCACCGTTCCATGAGATCATTGAATAAAATCGAAGGAAATCGAAAGACTATATAAGAGCCCAGTCGTCTGGGGCTGTAGAATACACTAACTGCATCGCTGCAGAGGAGTAAGAATCCCCCCTCCCAACAACAACGAATATCCTGTATATGACAGTAATGTTGGAGCTTAGGGGAATGTGGACTACTCTTCCATTGCCATTTTTCCAGGTCCACTCTGATCCGAGCTGGTTGCAATTGATACTATTTACCAACCCCTCTGCTCGGGCAGGATATGACACAAGGTCAATTTTTAAGCGGAGTTTAATAGGTTTGAATTCAAAGTTTTCCTTCTCCTAGACTAGTTGCCTCACCATTGTTGCTGAAGAATCCAGTCTGTCCTACTATTTACCCATAGCTGGAGGGAGAATAAGTGGATTCATACCTTCCCCAAGGGTATTAGTGCTATGTGAAATGCAATCAGTCTCGTCCAGGATTTGAACTCGTGTCCATTTCCTACGACGATAACGACTACACCACGGGCACCTCCCTGGTTGCAATTGATAGGGATCTATTTATGGGTCAAATAGAAATGTTTGACATTTAAAAGAGTAAAAGCACATGTCTTATTATAAATTGAATTGTTTGAAATAAAATTGTTTGATCAATTAACTGAGTGTAAACAAATGAATGATGTTTAATTGATATGTTAGTTATACATAGCAATACTTGGAACCATATAAATTTGTTTACTAATGTTAAATTGAATTATTAGAAATAGAACTGTTTGATAATTTAACTGTTTGTGTCTGCAAAATGTGCTTACAAATCATATTTTTAGTATGTACATAAAAACCGAATTTGGCTTTAAATAACCAATAATGGTTGATATACCATCAAACCAAACCAAACCAAACCAAACCAAAACTACATAAATAGTTGGATCTTACTCGAGGACAGTGAAAACTTATGATAATTATATTTGATACCATTAACTTGGAGTTCATTAAATAATACGACAGAACCTCAGAAAACTAGGATTGAGAATAACTTAAGGTCAACTCAAAAATATACCAGGAAGACTGTGTTGCACCAATCTTTCTTGTGGGGGTAGTTTTCATGAATTTATTTATTTAGTTAAGCAGTCTTGAGAAAATGTTTCTTTGGGAAGATACTAAACGAAAGAAAGAATGGATAGTAATTTTCTAAGCGTTTTGCTCAGATGTAGCACAAGGCCGCATGAATGGAGCACCCAATGAGATTCGAACTCACTCGTGAAGGTTCGCTAGACTAGCTTGCTAACCATTACACCTCCCGAGGTGCCCAACGAAAGAACAGATAAGATGGAGTATTTGTAAGGCTTAAATTAAATAAAAAAGAATGAAGAGGAATTGTTAAAATTGAATAAGAAAATAAAAAAAATGTACAAATAAAGCAAAAAAAAAAAAATGATAAATAAAAAGTAATCTTTCGTTGTTGTCTCACAAAAGAAAATTATCGGCATTTAATGACAGAAGTAAAAAGCAGATGCAATTGGGGTGTGACCGGAAGTAGAGGAAGAGGGGGAGCCGGAGAATAACGAAAAGAAACGAACAAAAGAACGAAAAAAAAAATAGAAATAAGGATGATTAGGCTGATCTTTTTTTTTATTTGGCTTCTTTCTCCTTTATGTATAGGAAAGAAAGTCCTTTCTCGAAGGTCCACCATCTTTTTTTTTTTTTTTGTGGAGGGGGGACTTTTGTTTCTGTAATCTATTGACAGTGTTCGGATATTAGATTTTCGTTCGAGATTGAGAAGCAATGGAGTTAACTTACAAAATCGGATTTTGCCGACTTCCTTTCTTCTTTCTTTTCGTTGTTCATTCTTTCTTAATTTCCTTCATCTCTTAATCTAAAAAAATCATTCATTCCTTATTTGTTCTTTATTGCTTCCTTACGTTTTCATTCTTTCCACAGGGCATGTTTTCTTTTTTCCTTTTCATTTTCATCTTTATTACTTGTTTCTTTTTCTTTTCTTTTTTATTCCTAGTTTCTTTCTTTTTCTTTTCTTCTTTATTCCTATTTTCTTTCTTGTACATTTCGTCTTTAATCCTATTTTTCCTTTTTCTTCTGCATTTTTCGTTTCTTTTTTTCTTTTTCTTCTTTATTCCTAGTTTCTTACTTTTTTCTTTTTTTATACCTAGTTTCTTTCTTTTTCTTTTCTTCTTTATTTCTCATTTCTTTCTTTTTTCTATCTGTTTATTTCTTGTTTCTTCTTTTGCCTTTCATCTTGATTTCGAGTTTGTTTGTTTTTCCTTTCTTCTTTATTCATAGTTTCTTTCATTTTCCTTTCTTTTTTATTCTCTTAGCTCCTTTGCTTTTTCTTTTGTACTTTATTCCTAGTTTCATTCTTTTTCCTTTTTCTTTATTCCTAGTTTCATTCTTTTTCCTTTTTCTTTATTCCTAGTTTCTTTCTTTTTCCGTTCTTCTTCATTTCTAGTTTCTTTCTTTTCTTCTTTATTCCAAGTTTCTTTCTTTTTCCTTCTTCTATAATCCTAGTTACATTTTCTTTTCTTGTTTATTCCTAGCTTCTTTTTTTTCTTTTCTTCTTATTCTAATTTTTTCCTTTTCTTTTTCATTCCCAATTTCTTTCTTTTTTATTCTTTATTCCTAGTTTCTTTTTTTTCATTTAATCTTCCTTCCTAGTTTCTTTTTTTCCAGTCTTTATTCCTAGTTTCTTTCATTTTCCTTCCTTTATTCATAGTTTTTTCTTTTTCCTTTCTTCTTTATTCATAGTTTCTTTCATTTTCCTTTCTTTTTTATCCTTAGTTTCTTTTTTTCTTTTGTACTTTTTTCCTAGTTTCATTCTTTTCCCTTTCTTCCTTATTCCTAGTTTCTTTCTTTTTCTTTTGTTCTTTATTCCAAGTTAATGCCTTTTTCCTTTCATTTTCATTCTTAATTTCTTTTTTTTAATTACTTCTTCGTTCCTAGTTTCTTTCTTTTTCCTTTCTTCTTCATTCCTAATTTTTTCTTTTTCTTTTCTTTCTTATTTCAATTTTCTCCTTTTTCTTTTCTTCTTATTCTAATTTTTTTTACTTTTTTCTTTCTTTTATTCCAAATTTCTTCCTTTTTCGTATCTTCTTTATTCGTAGTTTCTTTTGTAACTCTTTTTTTTTTCATTTCAAGTTTCTTTCTCTTTCTTTGCTTCTTTATTTTTAGCTCCTTTCTTTTTCCTTTCTTCTTCATTCTTAGTTTCTTTCCTTTTCTTTTCTTCTTTATTCTTATTTTCTTTCTTTATTCCAAGTTTCTTTCTTTTTTTTTCGACTTTATTCCAAGCATCTTTTTTCTCCTTCTTTATTCCTTGTTTCTTTCTTTTTCGGTTTTTCTTCATTTCTAGTTTCTTCCTTTTTCTTCTTTTCTTTATTCATAGTTTTTTTTTTTTCATTTTCCTTGGTTTATTCATTCCTATTTTCTTTCTGTTTCTTATTTCTTTATTCCTAGTTTCTTTCTTTTTCCTTTCTTCTTTATTCTTAGTTTCTTTTTCTTTTTTCCTTATTCCTACTGTATTTCTTCTTTATTCATAGTTTTTCCTTTTTCTTTTCTTCTTTATTTCTAGTTTTTTTCTTTTTCTTGTCTTCTTTATTCCTAACTTCTTTCTTTTTCCTTTTCTTTATTTCTAGATTATTTCATTTTTTTTTATTCCTAGTTTCTTTTTCTTTTCTTCTTTATTCCTAGTTTCATTCTTTTTCTTTTTATTCCTTATATCTTTCTTTTTCCTCCTTCTTTATTCCTAGTTTCTTTCTTTATCTCTTCTTTTTTCTTCTTACTTTCTTTCTTTTTCGTTTTTTCTTATATTTTCTTTTTTCTTTTTTCTTTATTCCAAGCTTCTCTCTTTTTCCTTTATTCTTAATGTCTAATTTGTTTCTTTTTCCTTTTTTATTCCTAATTTCTTTCTTTTTCTTTTCTTCTTTATTCTTAATTCCTTTCTTTTTCATTCATTCCTAGTTTCTTTCTTTTTCCTTTCTTCTTCATTTTTAGTTTCTTTCTTTTTCCTTTATATCCCTTGTTTCTTTCTGTTTCTTTTATTCTTTTCTGCTTCTTGATTTTTTTTTTCATTTTCTTCCTATTTGTTTCTTTTTCTTTTATCGTTTGATTCTTTTTATTCTCATTTTCTCTTCTTTTCTTTTCTATTTTCTTTCTTCTTTCCTTTTCGTTCTTTTAATTTTTGTTTGGTTTTCTGTGTTCTGACTTCTTTTTTCTTATATTTTCTTTCTTTTTTTTTTCTTGTTTTGTTATTTTTTGTTTGTTATATTTTCTATATACCGGTTCATTGACCTAGAGAGTTCGTCAATGGTCCGGGAGACCTGAGTTCAATACACAGGTCACGTCATACCAAAGACTTTAAAATTAGTACTCGACACCTCCTCGCTTAACATTCAGCAATATAAGGTATGTATAAATGGTAAAGTGGAGCAATCTAGGAAAAGGAATCGCGGCTTCTCCTACACCTCTGTGTAGTAGCTATTGAAAAGGGAGCCTCATGGTCGTTCTCGACTACGGTCACCAACTTTATTTTACTTTACTTATATTTTCTATCTAATATATTTTCTCTATCTTTTTCTTTCTATCCTTTTTTACTCCCCCCCCTTTTTCATTATTTTGTAATTAAGTGTTTCTTTCTTTCTTTGACTGACCAATTTTTATGATTTCAGATTCAAATGAACTGCCACAACAACAACTGGATCTGGAAATGTAATCTGGACGTGAGGACACTTTAGAAAAACGATATGCAATAAAATTCTGTTTTAAACTTGGAAAAAATGATGCCACAGAAACGTATGGAATGCTTAAGACTGCTTTTGGAGCACCTTGCACGAATCGAGCATCGGTTTTTGAGTGGCATAAGAGATTCAAGGAAGGCAGGGAGTCTGTGAGTGATGATGAGAGGTGTGGGAGGAGTAAGGAAGTCAATACACCAGAGTTGATTGGCCAAAGGGTTAGGGTTACTATGTTGTGGTTTTAAGGGAGATCAAGAAGAGATTCCGTCAGAAAAGGCCAGCCCTCTTCAAATCGGGTCAGTGGCATTTCCAAGAGGACAATGCACCAGTCCACAACTCCATCCTTGTCACAGACTATTTGATCAAGTTTGGCATCAAGATAGTTTCTCACTCTCTCTATCGTCCAGACCTTGCTTCCTGTGACTTTTGCATATTCCTTACGTTCAGAACTTGTCGTTATGAGGAGATGAAAGAGGCTGTGACGAAGGTCATTGACACGCTCACACAAGAGGACTTCGATGGGGCCTGCCAGAAATTGTTGGAACGGTAAAACAAGTGCATTGCGACCGGAGGAGATTACTTGAAGGGGATGGTTTGGTTTGGTTTGTTGGGTTTTACGGCATATCAACCTTTGTAGGTTATTTAACGCCAAATCCATTTTTATGTAAATAATCTGTTCAATTTAAAACAATTCAGTTTAGCATAAGTACAGTTTAATTGTCAAAAACGTTTCCATTTCAAACTATTCAAGCAGTTATATGTAACAATTCATTTAAGTATAAATACAGTTTTATTGTCGAAAAACAATTCTATTTCAAATAATTCAGTTAAGCATGAGCACGCAGTTTAAATGTAAGTATGGTTTAATTGTCAAAAACATTTCTATTTAAAGCTATTCAGTTTACTCAAACAATTCATTTTAGCATAAGAATGCTGTTAGTTCTATTTAACCCATAGATAGGGCCCTATCAGGTGCTACCACTCCGGACCAGAGTGGACCTGGGAGCGATGGCAATGAAGGGGTACTCCGCATTCCCCAAAACTCCAGCACTGCTGGAACCTCACCATCAGTTTGTTTAGTGTCATATCAGGACACTTGTTGGGGGGGGTCTTACCCCTCTGCACAGGTGCAGTCAGTGCATTCTACAGCCCCAGCCGACTGGGCAATACACAGAGTTAAATGTCAAACAGTTTTATTTCAGATAATTCAGTTCAGCATAAGTACACAGTTTAGACGTCAAAAAAAGTTCTAAATCGAGCAATTTAGTTCATCACTAGTACGCAGTTCCATTGTCAAAACAGTTCTATTTTAAACAATTCAGTTTAGCATAAATATGCTGTTTAAACGCAAAAATCAGTATAATGAAAGAAGCACGGTTTTGTTCTATTTAACCCATAGATAGGACCCTTATCAGGTGCTACCACTCCTGGCCAGAGTGGACCTGGGAGTGATTGCAATGAAGGGGTACTCCGCATTCCCCAAAGCTCCTGCATTGCTGGAATCTCACCATCAGATTGTTTAGTGTCATATCCAGGACACTCGGTGTGGGGGGTCTTACCCCTCTGCAGAGAAGCAGTCTGTGTATTCTACAGCCCCAGCCGACTGGGCAATTCGAAGTAGAGAAAAGTTTCATAAAAATGTGCCCAAACGAAAAATATCTGGAAACTTATTTAATGATCCTCGTACATATATATCTTTACAAAAGCAGCAATCGGTCACATCAAGATAATAAATAATTAGATAATAAATTTATTATCTTAATATGACCGATTGTTGTTTTTTTAAGAGAAATTTATTTGCTCTGTTGATTTTATTTACTTTGACCTCCTTACCAGGATTATTTAAATTTAATTTCTTTTTTTTTAATATTTTATTAGTCCTGATTGGAATTATTCACTAATCCGGATTTACTGGATTGACAGATATCTTTTATATATATATATATACTAATCTACTATCTACCTGCATTCACGGTTACCAGAAAAAAAGCAAAAAAACCGCCAGGAACAAGTGATAAAATATCTCGAATCACCGCCCGGGGGAAAAAGAAAAAATATCATAGGACAAAAAAAAAAAAAAAGAAAAAAAAAAGAAAAGGCCAACCCCGTCACACCAATTGAAAAAATCAAGAGATATGCAGTCAGTTGGTCAAAAGAAAATAAAACCCACCGTAAACGCTGCAATGCTACAATTACGAGAGTGCTCAACACGAATGGAGCCAATAACAAAATTAACTTAAATCGCAAGTCGGAATTCTCCAACTAAAGTTTCACCTCAACGGGTTGTCAGGGAGTCCCACGCCGATTTAAGTTAATTATATATATATATATATATAATGTTTATCGTAGGTCTAAAGAAAGGATTGAAATATTTTTTTAAATAGATAGTTCCAAGTAGACCTACCTGTTTTAATATATATATATATATATATATATATATATATATATATATATATATTTATATTGTTATCCACAGACAGACTGTTTCATTGTATCACAACTCATCTGTGTGGCTAGATACGCGAGATGGATGGAAACCTGGGTAACTTTACGGTAGCCGAATAACATAATTTTACAACAATCATCAATTTCAGTGTAAGCGGAGGAATTTTAATACAAGTTTTTAAACAGTAACAGGCAATTTGCATTGCGTAGTGTTTTCTGAATGAACCGTCTAATTTCATGAAGTACATAACATTTATTAAGACATGCACCTGTAATTCATGGAAACAGTTAATAAAATTTTGATTCACGTATTATAAAAATAATCAGGTTTTTTTTTTTTTTTACTTACACAGATTATACTTGCGTTGAATACATTGATTTTTTTGTCTTTCATGTATTACAGTATCAGCCAGTGTCAATTGATATTAATGAAAATATTAAATCAATACTTCAATTTTTATAGAAAAGGTCTTTTTACCGAACATAAAATCAACTTTTTTATATTTCTTAGGCAAATTCTTATATGTATTGTCTTTGGTTGTAAAAATGGTTACAGTACCTTCAACAAAATAGTATCTCGATTGTTTTATTTACCATCCGGCTAATGATGAGATACGCCTCGAAAAAGGTTACCCATGCCTGGTTTTTAAACCTTATCAGTGATAATCTTAATATAGGGTGTCTCAATATACATAGGACCAATTTGACAGCTAATAACTCTACTAATAATAATGAATTCTTTTTTGTTTCAGATTTGGAAATAGTATACTATAACGACTATTAATCCTCTATCACAATGCCTTGGAAACGAAAAAAAAATTGTGTCACTATTTATCTGGTTGGTTGGTTTGGTTTCTTTGTTTAATGGCATATCAACCTTTGTAGGTTATTTAATGCCAAAACTATTCTCCTAGAAGAACAGTAGTGGTACTATTTATCCCATAGCTGGGAGGATAAGGGGGTTCATACCTTTCCTAAGGGTATTTGCCCGAAAGTGAACGTAATAGCGCGACTGGAGTACGAACTCGCTTACTACGATTCCGCAGTCCATCGCTTTAAGCATTGCACCACAAGGACACCTCCACTATTTATTTGGCAACAAAATCATACAAAACTGTCTCAAAATAGGTGCAACCTATTAATGTAATGATCTAATACTTAAACAAGAAACACGAAAAAAAAGTTTGCATGTCCTGGAAGCTGATATAATAATAATTTAAAAAAAAAACATTGATTTGATTGTTACATAGCCGCATAATACATATACATGCGGAAACAAAATCAACAATAATGACAATCGAACACATTTCTTTAGAAAAATATACCTCTCACACTTTATTCGAAATGGTAGCGAAAGGGTTGCGAAAGGGTTATGTGTGAGAGGTGAGTTGGAGACTGAACAAACTGCAGCATATTGACCCCTAGTTCCTTTGTCTTTCGCAACACTTCTTTCTCGATCTGCTCAATCGGAGGTCCTGAGGGCCCATAGCCCTCTACTGGGTGCTGGTTCTCTCTACAGCATCTTATCTCCAACTTGACTGACGCCAACTAACTGAACTTCCTGTCGCAGCGGGTTATATCATTGTTTGACTACTACCTTCTACTTGTGGGCGCCACATCTGCACCCAATTCAACCCATCCACAGTCAAGGTTATACCCTGATATCTTCGACCGGATGCACCTGTTCCTTGATTGGTGGCTGGGTCGAAGGTCAGTATGTTACATGATGTCTCTAGCTTAAAAGACGCATTTTTTACTGGACGTGTTCCAAAGGATCGCCATTGCACTTGTCTTCGTAATATATCACAATCATATTAATGGGTTGCATCTATTTTGTGACAACCTGTCATGAGGCTCATTCAATAAATGAAGGGGTACTCCGCATTCCCCAAAACTCCAGCATTACTGGCATATTGTTTAATCTCATACCCAGGACACTCGTTGGGGGCAGGGGTGCAGTCGGTGTATTCTACAGCCCAAGTAGACTGGGCTCTATAACTACTTAACTTAAAAGTTAGGATAATGATGACCAACCCCAGCAGACTGGGTTCATAAACTAGTTAACTTAAAAGTTAGGATAATGATGACCAACCTTCTTCCCCTCGCATTAAACGGCTTTGCGCTAAATGTTTTACTGTTTTAATTATAGATATTTGAAAAAAGCAAAATACATTTTTTTTCAGATTAATTTTTTTCCATTTATATCCTCTACTGGGTTTTTGAAATAGGACTGTTTATATTTGAAAATGGATTTGGCATTAACAACCTAAAGTGGTTCATTTGCCATAAACTCAAACCAAACAAAACCGCTTTCCTGTGAACCAAGAAAATACTAATATCTAATATAACCTCTAGAGTTCGAGAGCTATATTTGAAACCATTTAACAAATGAGCTCTGGCTTGTAAAAATGTTATCTACGATATATGCGATTACAAATCATATATATTAAATATATATGTATAAACAGGATTTGGCATTAAATAACCCACAGTGGTTGATATGCTATAAACCCAAATAACCAAACCAAAGTTAATTGTTTTCAAGTATTGCTATGTATTACTTACAATTCAGTTAAACATCAGTAATTTGTTTACACACAGTTAAATGTAAAAGCATTTTTATTTTTAGCAATTCAGTTTATCATGTCAACAAAATTGAATGCGTTCAAGTGTTGCTATATATCACTAACAATTCAGTTAAACATGAGTCATTTCTTTACACAAAGTTAATTGTAAAAACAGTTCCATTTCAAACAATTCAGTTTACATTAAATACAGTTTTTGTTTAATCACATTTAAATATAAAAACAGAACAATTCAGTTTAACATAAGTACACAGTTTTTTACACACAGTAAAATGCAAAAACCGTTCTATTTCTAACAATTCGGTTAAGCATAAGTACAGAATTTAGATATCAAATAGTTCTATTTAACCCATCGATAAGACCCTGTCAGGTGCTACCTCTCCAGGCCGGAGTGGACCTGGGACCGATGGCAATGAAGGGGTACTCCGCCTTATCCAAAACTCCAGCATTGCTGAAGCCTCATCGTTCGATTGTTTATTGTTAAATCCAGGACACTCATTGGAGGAGATGCAGTCAGTGTTTTCTGTAGCCCCAGCCGACTGAGCACACATGATATACGATGCATAAACAAGTACTTTGTAGAATATTGCAAAATATATTACTCGCTCTTCTACTTTCAAATTTGATTAGAAATTGCTTTTTTCTCTAAGATACAGCTATCTAAACCCTATTGTGCTGATATTTATAGTTAACACATTACAAAATTTAGCGCAAAGCCGTAAAATGCGAGGAGAAGAAGGCTGGTCATCATAATCCTAACTTTTAAGTTAACTAGTTTATGAGCCCAGTCTGCTGGGGCTGTAGAATACACCGACTGCACCCCTGCAAACGGGTAAGACCCTACCCCCAACGAGTGTTCTGGGCATGACATTAAACAATATGCCAGTAATGCTGGAGTTTTGGGGAATGCGGAGTACCCCTTCATTGCCATCGGTACCAAGTCCATTTTGCCCTGAGTGGTAGCATTTGATAGGCTCATATCTATGGGTCAGATATGGATGTTTAACATTTAAATTGAGTGCAAACTAATGACTTTTGACTTAAAAAGTTTAGATGAAAAGAACAAATTTTAATATGAGCACAGGTAAAAAATCATACATAATCGTAGTAATCCTAGTCAAGTAAGAACATTAAGTTTATAAGTCCCAAAAATTCACTTTCAACTGTCCAGCAGGACACATAGCGTGACGGTTATAATCGTTGGTTCCCTAAGCTTCTAAGGAGACAATCAATAGGAGGTTGCAAGTTCAATCCTGACTGCAGTTGAGTAACAATACTTAACACTTGTACCCAGTTATGGCTAACGGAAGCAGAATAGGCGACATCCGTGGATTCAATAAAGGATGTAGTTCGCAGTTCTGTGTAGGTTCCCGAGTTCGACAAACACCTGAAGAAAGCCGGAGGACATATTGGCCGAAACATTGTGGAAATAACAATAAAGTTGAAGACAATAGTCCGAAAACCCATAATGATAAAAATCATCAAGTCTCGTCACAGGAATTTAGACAACTGACCTATGCTAGATAGGATTGTTTGAAATAGAAGTGTTTGGTCTGTTAATTGTGTAAACAAATGTTTAATTAAATTTTTTTATGATATACAGTGATAGTCGGAGCCATTTAACTGTGTGCAAACGAATGAGCAATCTTGAATAGAATTAGAAGTGTTAGCAATAATTGAAACCATCTGTGTAGAAACGATAGTAATATTAGTGTACGGACGAATTAGTTCTAAATCTTTTAAAAATCAAATTACCAACAAACTAATCTCTTCTGATGTTTCTCTATTTATGTGTGCAAGTAAATGACTGATGTTAAATAATTACTGTTACTTAGCGATACTTGAAACTATTTAGATTTGTGCGAATAATGAGCTCAGGCTCGTTTAAAAAAGTTATCAACAAAATGTGTTAACAAATCATATGTATTCGATAAAAATGTATAAACAGGATTTGGCATTAAATAATTTACAATGGTTGATGTGCCATAAAACCAAACCAACCAAACAAGCATATCTATGTACCAATTTTACTATGTTAAAATTATATACAGACAAAATCAGATCATCCAAATATAAATTGATGTTTTTTTTTAATTTTAAGATTCATTAAAAGATTTATATCCGACAATTATTACGTAATTAATATGGATCGGAAATATCTTTTCATGTTCTGCACTGAGTACGTTCATGTACTTTTAAAATCTAGCATTATACAATGGCAGACAAAGTCAAAAGAACCGCCGCGTGCACTAACAAGAACACGCATGCGCAAAGAACAATGGCGGAAGTATCAAATGAAAGTTCGTAAAACGATTTCTTTGAAAAATTATTTAAAAAAAAAAAGACATCGAAAAAGAAAAACTGTCGAAATCTACAGAAATATTTCGATTTAAAAAAAATTGCATTTCACATTCAGGCTTTAATAAGATTTTTTTTTTAAATCATCAAATAAAATTATTTTTCATTTAAAGACGTAATCATTTCAACCCACTTGCCCGACACATTTTTAACTTAAAAATTAAAAAAAAAAAAAAATGAAATTTTCTTTATTTGAAAAGCGTGATTATGATCTTAATCAGTTTTGTACAGAAAAGAAAAAAAAAAGTTCTTTTTGTCTTTTATTCACAAGTAAAAAGAAAAGAAAGAAAAATTGGAATATTCCTGTCTATTTTTTTTCTTTTTCTTTTCTTTCTTTCACCTCAAGTCAAATCAGCTTCGAACCCTCCTTCCGACAAGTTTTCCCCTTACCCGCCGTCCCCATTTCTACCCGTCTTTCTTTTCTTCCACCCAATCCGATTCGTTGGACATAACCTATTCGAAATGCAGCTTATTCTCCGATTTGTTCTGAAATCCATTCCTTTACGTTCGTTCAAAATTTAATAAAAAAAATGGAAAATAAAAAGTAAAACGCGAAAAAAGAAAAAGAAAAACCGGTTTTAATTCATTAAAAAAAAAAAAGAAAAAAAAAAGAAAATTATAATTATAAAATGAAGGCTTTTTTTATTTTGTCCGAGAATCTAGTAAATCTGAATTGTGACGTCTTACTGACTAAGCTAACATTATACAATAACCCGCCTCGTAAAAGAAAAAAAAACCTCATTGCCAAGACGTTTGAATTGAGAATATTTTGGGCGACTGAATACAAACATGGCATTAAATTTGTCGAACTGACTCGAGATTTTGAGATAATGGCAACTCTTCAAATTATACAACAATACGACCTTTACCTCTTGACATACACAGAGGAGTTCATTTTTGTTTTTCGTCTTTTTTATATTGTCTATCAAGGCGCTTTTGACGGAGCGGTTAGCATCGTAGGAAATAAACTCAGGTACCAGTGTTCAATTCCTAGACGCAAACATTTGGGTTTCACTTTGTATTTATGCTCTTGGAAAAGGCATGAATCCATATTTCCTGCTTAGAGTTATGGGTAAGTAGGAAAACAAACTGGGCTCTTTAGCTTTTTAAATAGGAAAGCCGGTCTGGAAAACACTGAATTGAAAACCTCTAACATGTATCCTGAGTAGCTTGTCAGGGGAGGGGTGGGGGTCATTAAGTTAGGTAAGGGATCCGGCTCTGCTATTGGTACCATGACCCTCAGTATAATATATCCCATGTAATTAGGGTGCTGCCAAATGAATCTTCCATTGCTTTTTTCTGAGAGACGGTGTAATGAGTAGTTGCTACTTTTGGAGACTTTGAGAAAGGGTCAGAGGTTTAGGACAAATTTCCGTTCCACTCACCCTATCTACATTTGTATGCTTTTAATAAACGCGTCATCAGGTTTTCCAGTTAACGAGATTGATTATTAGCATATCAGATTTCCCTTTGACGATTTCGTCCCATCGCCCGTTCAAAAAAAAAAAAAAAAAAAACCCCACACTCCATAACACTCTTGCTTTCACTGAAAACATAGGAATTGAGCTTAACAAGTGGATTATACTTTCAATTCTGCAAAATTATACCATTCAGAAAAAGCAAACATGTACACATCAAATTTCCATGAGCAGATAAAATATGGTGGAATGCATGTATTTACCTAACCCCTCCAGGCTACCAGGATATCACACAAGGTCAGTGTTTTAAGCAGAATTTTACAAGTTTGAAATCAGACTGGTTGCCTAAGCAAGGGTATATAATCAGTCTGCCCTACTACATTGCTGGATGGAGAATAGTTGAATTTATACCTTTCTCAAAGGGATTAGCGCTATGTGAAATGCATGTAATTTAGCTTATCTGGTGAATTTCTAGAATTATATATTCATATATATAGCCTCGTCCAGGATTGTGAAATCGTGTCGCCTGGTTCAATTTCAACGATGATAACCATTACAGTATGAGACTGAATGAGTTGAATGCGTTAAAATCTAAAAATATCAACACTTATTAATAAGTCCTCAAAATTTTCATTGTTAAATTTCAAAAAATTAATTTCATATTTTTAACGTTATAACGAAATTTGTTTAATCAAGAATGAAAGAAAGTTAAAAAGTTAGTGTGATGAAAAAAAAATGGTTCCTCATTGAAGAAAATATTTTTTCAGTAATTTAACTTATCTGGTGAATTTCTTGAATTATACATACATACATACATACATGCATATATATATATATATATATATATATATATATATGTGTGTGTGTGTGTGTATACGTAAATAATGGAATTTGATCCGACAATATATAAAGTAAAATTGATAATTGGTAATCCAATTAGAAGCAAAATCGACACTATAACGTTTCGATTCTCGTGAACCATCATCAGGTATATCATTGATTTAACATCATTAATACCATCCCTCATAGTTCTGACAATGGTTCACTTGAACCGAATAGCTATAGTGTCGACTTTACTTTTCAATAAATCTCTCCTTCTAATTGGATTACATTGTTATCAATTTTTCTTTATATATATATATATATATTCATATATTGATTTTCATCCAGAGAGAGATTTTTTCGTTGTATCACAACTCTTCAGTGTGACTTGACACGCAGGACGCTTCAAGGTGGGATCGACACCCACCCAACTTTACTTTAGACTTTGTATCTTACCGCTCAGCTATTGAGCGACCTTCTTCCGCTCCGGAATGAAAACGCATTATGTATCAACCTTCTTTTGTTTATATTTTTGCTACCTGATACCAGAGTGCTCAATTCGTTAGAAGAGCTTTGCATTACGCGGATGGGAGCAGTTAATTTCTTCGCCAGGGTGCTCACCCCACCGGGAAGGGAGCGTATATTTTGTCATACACAGACTTTTGTTGTATCAAAACTCTTCAGTGTGGCTAGACACGCAGGACTCTTCAAGCAGGGATCGAAACCCATCCAACTTTTCGTTAAACTTAATACCTTATCGCTCATTTAATTATATATATATATATATATATATATACAAATTTCATTGAACATAATAAGCATTTTCTGTCTACATATTTTCTTCTGGATCCGTTCGTATTGTCGTATTGCTTTTATCGTATTCGACAGGAATTGATTTATGTATTGTCCATAGTTATATATATCCCTAGTACTTTCTGCCCGACTTTGGGCCATCAGGGAAGGATCTATTACAAAAGTGATGTAACTTTTGTTTTTGCATATTACTTCTATGTAAGAGCGTCTTTACCGTAGAAGAGTATAGCGTTTGCTTTTAAATGGCCCAAAACTGTTCTTGACCCGGTATTCGAAGTGTTCACTTGACTTCCAACTCTCCCATTAGGCCCTTACTGGGTTCCGATCTGTCGGATTGTCATGTCAAGTTCTACGACCTTTATGATTGTTTCGACCGGATTCTTCAAAATGGTCTTAAGGTAACACAAGTATCCAACTATTTTATCGTAGGAATGCTCGATAAATAGAATGTTAAATTACAATAACTGAACGCATTTAACTATGTTCAAACAACTGATTAATATCAAATAGAAATAATTGTGTTAGATAGCAATACTTGAAACATATAACTGTAAGCAAACAATTAATTAATATTAAGCAAAATTATTAGAATTAGATAACAATTCGTGAAACCATTAACAGTATGCAAAAAATAATTGATCTTATATAGAATTATACTTGAAACCATATAACTATGAGAAAAGATTGATATTAAATAAAATTATTAGTGTTGGAACACAAGACTTGAAACCATTTAGTAATTTACGCAGCTTTTTGCTCGGATGTTGCACACGGCCGTATGAATGGAGCTCCCAGTAGGACTCAAACTCAGTCGCGAAGGTTTGCATGTCTACCTTGCTAACGATTACACCACCCGACCAACCAAACTTGAAACCATTTACCTGTGCGCAAGCAAATGATTACTATTAAGTACAATTATTAGCGTTGGAAAACAATGCATGAAATCATTTAATGTTACCGACAAACTATTCGCAAATTATATATATATATATATATATATCCTGTTGTACGTACAAACTTTTGGACAGCCCAATTAGGTGTGGCTGTAGAATACACCGACCATATTTCTACAGAGGGTTAAGACTACCCCTAATGAGTGACTTGGATAAACAATCTGATGGTGAGGCTCCAGTAATGATGCAGTTTTAGGGAATGCAGAGAATCCCTTTATTGCCATCCCTAACAGGTCCCCTCGAGCTCGGAGTGGTAGAACCTGATAGGGTGTCAAATTGAATTGCTTAAAACTGAGCTGTTTGATTATTTAACTGTGTCTAAACAAACGACTGCTGTTTAATGAAATTGTTATTACTACAGAGCAATGCTCGGAATTATTTAACTTTGTAGATTTATGTTTACAAAACATATCTATCTGATATGAATAGATAAACCGGATTTGGCATTAAAATGACCGACAAGGCTAGTTATATTATAAACCAAACCAAACCAAAATTTTATAATAGCTTAGTGATAGCTTATAAATATACGCTACCCCATGGGGTTTGAGCACTCTGACGAAGTAATTTTCAGCTGCCGCTTGCATAATACAAAGCTCTTGGTACGAATTGAGCACTCTGGTATCAGGTAAGGTAAAAAGTGTAAACAAACGAACGTTGCTTCTGCTGTTGCTACATAATACATTACAATTTCCTAAGCCGAGGTGTTACGCTTGTTGACCGAGTGGTCTGATACTAAGTCTAACGTAAATTTGGGCGGGTTTCGATTCCAGCTTTAAGCGTCCTACGTGTCTAGCCATACTGAAGAGTTGTGATAAAAGGAAACTCTCAGTCTGTGGATGACTATATATATACGTGGTGCCTTCAATAATTTTCCAGACTTTTTTGTACAGGCATTTATAATTGTCGTAGACTCTTGGAAATTCAGTATGTTATTGCTATACATCTTATGAGATGATTGGCCAATTATTATGATTTCAGGTTCAAATGAAAAACTACAGCAGGAATTGGAATACACCCTACTAAAGCCTGATTTTCACAGCTGGTGAATTTCAAAAATGCAATCTGACACTTTAGGAGAACGATATGCAGTAAAATTCTCTTTTAAACTTGGAAAATATGATGCCACAGAAACGTATGGAAGGCTTCAGACTGTTTTTCGACCATCTTGCATGAATCGAGCATCAGGTTTTTAGTGACATTAGAGATTCAAGGAAGGCAGGGAGACTGTGAGGGATGATGTGAGGCGTGGGAGGAGTTAGAAAGTCAATACACCAGAGTTGATTGGCCAAAGGGTTAGGGTTAGGGTTACTATGATGAGGTTTTAAGGGGGTTCAGGAGGAGATTCATAGGGAAGAGGCCAGCACTCTTCAAATCGGGTCAGTGTCATTTCCACCAGGACATTGCACCAGTCCACAACTCCATCCTTGTCACAGACTATTTGACCAAGTTGGACATCAAGACAGTTCCTATAGTCCAGACCTTACTCCCTGTGACTTTTGCTTATTCCCTAAGCTCAAAGGCCGTCGTTATGAGACAATTGAGGAGATGAAAGAGGCTGTGACGAAGGTCATTGACTCGCTCACACAAGAGGACTTCCATGGAGCCTTCCAGAAGTTGTTGGAACGGTACAACAACTGCATTGCAGCCGGAGGAGATTACTTCGAAGGGGACTAGAATTTTATGTGTGTACTATCAATAAAAGTGCCCATACGAAAAAAGTCTGGAATCTTATTTAATGATCCTAGTATATATATGTATATATATATATATATACATATATACTATATGGTATTAAATAGTCAACAAGGTTTGATATGTCATAAAACACAACCAAACCAAACCTAACCATTTTTTAATGAAAAACTTCATCGAATTAATCAAGTCATAAAGTACGGAGATTCAGATTATTATCCATATTTTTTTTTCTAGAAAAAAAAATTTCTTTGTCTAGATTTGTGATATGAAGCTTAATAATTATTATTACTTAGAATATTCGGACTAGTGACTTCATCCTTTTTGTTATACACACAAAATTTCAGCCGATATGTCCTTCAGCCTTTTTCAGGTGTTTTATGTGGTTGCCAGAGACATGGCGTTGTGGATAAAGCGTTTGGTTGGAAAGCATATGTGCGTGAAATAATCTGGAGTTTGCAGGTTCAATCCCAACAACAGGTGAGACTAACAGGGAATACTTACCACAACTTAACACTTGTACCCGGTCATGGTTAACAGAATTGAAACAGTCTACCCTCATGTTTCAAATAAAGGGTTCGAGATTTTGTGTTGACTCCCGAGTTCGATATGAAGCACCTGAAGAAGGCCAAAAAACATAACGGTCGTAATGTTGTGAGTACAGGGTGTCAAAATAGATGCAAACCATTAATATGATAATTATTTGTTACAGAGACAATCACCGTTGTTGTCATTTGGAACACGTCCTGTAAAAAAAGTATCCTTTCAGCTAGAGATATCAAATCAATGTTTTCTTTTAATTGTTATCATATCAGCTTCCAGGACATGCAATCTTTTTTTGAGTTTATTATCTTGGTTATAAATCCTTATCATATAGATTGGTTGCATATCTTTTGAGACACTGCTGAATGATTTTGTCTCCAAATAAGTAGTAAAAAAAGTAAAGTTGGCGACCGTAGTCGAGGGTGACCCGAAGGCTCCCTTTTCAATAGCTACTACACTGAGATGAAGGGGAGGACACCATTGCACTGGATTAGTCCACTTTACTCTTGATCCATACCTTATAATACTGAGTGTTAAACAAGGTGGCATCAAGTACCATTTTTAAGTCTTTGGTATGACACGACCTGGGATTGAACACCGGTTTCCCGGACTATTGGCAAACACTCTACTCATTAGGCAACTGAAGGCAAAATATTTTTCCTCTCTGGTCCAAGACATTGTGATCGAGGATTAATAGTCGTTACAATATTCCATTTTCAAATCTGAAACAAAAAAAATAACTCATTATTATTGGTAGAGTTATTGTTGCATGGTCACAACCATGATACATATACAACTATACACATATACATGCGGAAGCAAAATCAACAATAATGACGAGCAAACACACGGTTCTTTAGAAAAATATACCTCTCACACTTTATTTGAAAGGGTTGCGAAAGGCTTGCGAAAGGGTTATGCGTGAGAGGTCAGTTGCAGACTGAACTAACTGCAACATATTGACCCCCCAGTTCCTTTGTCTTTAGCAGCACTTCTTTCTCGTTCTGCTGGGCTGCTCAATCGGGGCTCCTGGGGGCCCAGAGCCCTCTGCTGGGTGCTGGTTCTCTCTAAAGCATCTTATCTCCAACTAACTGACTATAATTAACTGAACTTCCTGTCGCAGCGGGTTATATCATTGTTTGACATCCACCAGCTTCTTGTGGGTGTCACATCTGCACCCAATTCAACCCGTCTACAGTCAAGGTTATACCCATATATTTTCGACCTGAAGCACCTGTTCCTTGATTGACAGCTGGGTTGAAGGTCAATATGTTACATTATTTGCAGTCACATGAGTCACATGTATATTGTGACACCCTATATAGCAATAAAGATGAAGTCAAGAGTCTCGATATTCTTAGTAATAATAATTATTTTTATTTCATTGATTTTCATGAAACAAAAAATACAAAAATAGTCATTGCCAAACGGAACCTAAGTGATGCTATATGGTAATAAAGACCGTTACCATATCTTTCTGAGTATTTATGCTATTGTTTTCATCATCATTATCATTATCAAATCATATTGATTGTACGTATCTCCGTTATTCTCTCTCACACACACACATACACACCATCCGTCCCAACCGGCCATCAATCTGGACAAGTCCTTAAGACGATATATAGTAATTGCATAGAACATGCGATTGCAAGTTATTGTGCCCGTGGTGTAATGGTTATCGTCGTAGGAAATGGACACGGTGACATGAGTTCAAATTCTGGACGAGACTGATTGCATTTCACATAGCACTAATACCCGTGGGAAAGGTATGAATCCAATTATACTCCCTCAAGCTGTGGGTAAATAGTTGGGCAGACTAGGTTCTTCAGCCTTGGCGAGGCAACTAGTCTAGGAGAAGGAAAACTCTGAATTCAAACCTGTTAAACTCTGCTTAGAAATTGACCTTGTGTCATATCCTGCCCGAGCGGAGGGGTTGGTAAATTGGGATTGCAAGTTTTTGCTAGTTGGTCAGCACAGTTGTGTCCATGTGTAAGAGTCCATAAGAAGACATCGATTATAAGTTTGACCTTACTTTCTTCAGCTGTACTCTGCATGTCTTGTTCGTCTTACTTTGATGGTTTGTGAGATGGTTGGCAGATGGCCGTGCAGCAGCTGTTTTATGTGTGTTAATTCCAGTATTCATTGAAAACAGAACGAAGCATCCTTGTATCGTTCCCATCGGTCTTTTCCTAACAGCGTTTCGTAAATGTTCAGGTGGTGCAGCTATTCAATAATACTGACACATCTACTACTTAGCATTTCTGTTTTATTTTGATTGAGAGTTTAGATTTCCACATGATCGAAAAACAATCACATTTCATGCCTTTTTTATACGTTGACATCGATTTCAGAAGAGGAGATATTACTTCCGAGGAATTTGAAATCTTCTACTAATTTTAGAGGCTTACCATTAAATGAGAAGATGTGTTTAAAACACAGGAGCTCAGAGTTTCTGAGTTCCAATGCCTCTTGCTAGTAAAATATGCCGCAGGTATTTGGCTTGGTCAGAGTTGTTTGTAAGTTGTGCTAGATAATGTGCGTAGTCTGCATGTATAATCGTTTCTGAAGGATATCATCTGTTTCTTGCTTTTGGTTTAGGGTAACAATTTTCTTTCATTAGATTACGCACGATGAATGTAATCTCGTTAGATTATTAACAAAAAAAAAAATTTATTCATACATCTCCTTGGAAGCTTCCAGTGAAAATCTGAAAGAAATCAGTGTCCCCGTTGCTTGAGCGAACTATTGCTTTCGTGCTTTTGTAAAGCATCATTGTAGCGGTAACGATTTCTTCGAGGAGACCATATGCTAGAAGCAAATACTCCATCTTTTCACTGTATAGATGGTCCAGTTAGCTGGGGCTGCAGCATACACCGACTACATCTCTGCAGAAGGGTAAGAATCCCCTCCCAATGAGTGTACTAGATATGACTCTAAACAATCTGATGATAGGGCTTCAATAAACCTGGATCTTTGGGGAACATAGAGTACTCCTTCATTGCCATCGGATCCACTCTAGTCTCGTGTAGCATCACCTGATCGGGTCCTATATATGGGTCAAATAAAACAGTTTGACATTCTGTGTAATTATGCTAAAATGAATTGTTTGAAATAGAACTGTTTTTACATTGAATTGTGTGTAAAGACAAATCTCTGTTCTTATGCTGTTTGAAATATAATTGTTTGACTATCTTACTGTGTGTAAAGAAATGATTGATGTTTAATCGAATTGTTACTTATACACAATAATACTTGAAACCATTTAACTCTGTTAGAACGCTTAACCGAATTGTTTTAAATATAACTGTTTGATCATTTAATTGTGTGTAAACAAATAACTGATGTTTAATTGAATTGTTTGTTATACATAGCAATATTTGGAACTATTTAACTTTGTTGACATGCTAAACTGAATTGTTAAAAATTGGACTGTTTGATCATTAACTGTGTAAAAAACCGTATTCGTATGTTTAACTGAAATGTTTGAAATAGAACAGTTTTTACATTTAACTGTGTTTTCATATCAGATAGGAATAAGTGAAGACATTTGATTGCATGAGAAAAATGAACTCAGACTCATTTAAAATATTAATCATTGGGCAGACTGTTCGCCAATGGCCCAGGAGACCGGGCTTTAATCCCAGGTTGGGTCATACCAAAGACTTTAAAATGGTACTTGATACATCTTTGCTTAACACTCAGCCTTATAGGATACATATCAAGGGTAAAGTAGAGCAATCCAGGGGAAGGACTAGCGCCCCCCCTTACACCTCGGTGTCGTAGCTATTGAAAAGAGGGCCTTCGGGTCACCATCGACTAAAGATCGCCAACTTTACTTACAACTGATATATATGTAGTAAAAATAAGTTAGCATTAAATAACCTATAATGGTTGATATACCATAAAACCCAACCAAACTGTGTATGGAATCAGTAAATACAAAGCAAAATTAATAGATTAATAAATAATGTGACTTAAAAAACTTGCCGAACGAAAAAAGGTATCTCTGTGTTACATAGCCACAATTAATGCCATGTGCGAAATAGACATATAATGTTGATAACGATAGAACATATAAAGAATATAGGAATCTCGAAATTCGAAAACACGTAAGGACCTCATTGTTCAGATACGAAACCTTTTTATTAACTTTGAGTTAAAGGTTTCGACATAAGGAGGAGAGACACAATCTTGCTATGCTGTCTTATTCATTTGGCCCCCATCTCGTGCGACACCCATGGCGCGCAAACTCGTCTCGCCTCAGCGAGCCCCAAAAGTCGAACCTCCTCGTTCAGCGTCTAGTTTTCAACTCTCTAACTTTCTTTCAATTCTCCACAAACCTCTGCGCGCTTCCGGTGGGTGACGTCACTCGCACTCCGTCACCCGTTTCGTCTCGGACTGTTGTGACATCTCTGAGTGACACCTTCGTCCGCTCGCGTGCGCGCCCGCGTTAACACCTGCATCAATGTTTGCACCTAACTAACCCATGTGCTGAGCCGAAAGGTTCTCAGCCTAACTAAACCCAAAGGCATGAACCGAAATCCCTCGGCTATTATATTACATTAGTTGAGGTTGTAAAATAGGCCGATTTCACCTTTACAATCGAGTGTCCTGGTTTGACACTTAACCATCTGAAGATGAGGCTCCAGTCGTGAAACTTAGGAGAATATGAAATGCCACTTCATTATCATTACTCCCAAGTGTACTCTGACCCGGAGTGGTAGTGCTTGTTCAGGTCCCATCCATGTACCAAATCGTGTTATTCTGAACTATTAGTATTTGAAACTATTTAACAGTGTGCAAATAAATGATTAATATCAAATAGAATTATTACTATTAGATAGTAATATTGAAACCATTTAACTGTGTGCAAACAAATAAAAGAGTTCTGGCTCGTTTATAACTGATGTTACATACAAACCATTCACTTACTAATCAATATATAACACTGGATTTGGCATTAAATAACCCACAAGGATTGATATGCCATAACGTTCAAACCAAACGTAAAATAGGAAATTTTGTCGACGGTTTATTTAATTTTATTGATCTATTTTATATTTTTTATTGATTCTTGATTTTAAAGAGGATTTTGTAGAAATGTTTAAAAATATTTCGATGATGTGGAGTCAATAAATATTACTAAATAAATGAAATGTAATTGAGAAGACATTTTAAGAATTTTCCATTGAATGATTTCTTAAAATGACTCTCACGCAGTGTGTCAAACAAAACCGGGTTTAATGTATAATTGGAACCTCATTCAGGTGTAATGTTCAACAAGACCGTCTTCCAGATCCATTACAATTGATTGGTGAGTTCGATCCTTAATGGGTGCCCTATATTTTTTGCCTTGTACCATACTTTCCTATTCTTAAGATAAACCTCATGCGGGGTTATGGTTAAGGAGCTTGGCCTAAGGACCAATATTGGGGATATGTGGAGGTGCCCGTGGTATAATGGTTATCGTCGTAGGAAATGGACACGGCGACACGAGTTCAAATTCTGGACGAGACTGATAGCATTTTACATAGCACTAATACTCGTGGGAAAGGTATGAATCCAATTATTTCTCCTCCAGCTCTGGGTAAATAGTAGGGCAGACTAGATTCTTCAGCCTTGTCTAGGAGAAGGAAAACTCTGAATTCAAACCTGTTAAAAATTGACCTTGTGTCATATCCTGCCCAAGTGGAGGGGTTGGTAAATATGATTATTGGGGATATCGAGTCTCACGGTATCTTATGCTTGATATTTGTCGAGCGCCCCATGAACGACCGAGTATGGCACAAGACTTTTTTTTATCGTGGTAAGCAGGCAAAGGACCGAAGCCGACACACGCTCGGCTGTTCCAAAAAACCCTTGAGCCTCGTCTACATTCCCCTAAAAAGTGTGCTTCAGGCACCATGCGATAAACCCAGTCCTTTTCAAAGAGGGTTAGAGCCAGCGGAGACGGCCCTATGAGGCTCAAGGAGCGCCGGTCTTAGTACGCGTGACATGAATGCCGGTTTCCTGTAATCTATATTAGACATCCTCGACCGACTGCCAAAGCCAAGACACATCCGAATTTGCGGACAACCTTGTGGTACTATATTTACCGAACATGTATAGTAGACTATTGTAATTATGTTCGATGCTCACTGTGTTTCCGGGGGGTGTCCTCGTGGTGTAATGGTTAAAGCGATGGACTGTGGAATCGTAATAATCGAGTTCGTACCCCAGTCGTGCTATTGCATTCACTTTTGGGCAAATACCCTTGGGAAAGGTATGAAGCCCCTTATCCTTCCAGCTATGGATTAAATAGTACCACTACTGTTCTTCTAGGAGAATAGCTTTGATATGCCATTAAACAAAGAAACCAAACCAATTACTGGGTGTCCCATACTTCTCTCTTGTTAAACCAATCCAAGCTTAGTAAATGTCAACCTAAGGGATGTGTATCAAATTAGTGAGTAAAATTCAAAGAATTATTTATTGTACAAACAAAATACAAATTTGGCACATGGCCAAACAATGGAGGCGGAAAGCTGGTCAACACTATCCTAATCTTTAACTTAACTACACTCATTCACTGATAAATACATATCTCTAAAATTTAAAAAAAAATCACAATACCTCAAATGAGAATCGTCACAATCATACTACAATCACCAAAACAAATCTAGTGCTTCATGAATGTGGGGGAGAGGGGAAGCAATTTAAAATTCACAGTGACTTTTATACATACATACATACACATATCCCCAAAATCGAAAAATAAACAATATTTACACAAATAGAAATGATATCCCCCATACAAACTAGAATGGCAGAGTGAGTAAAATGCAAAGAAAATAGTATGAGTTGCCTATCTCAAATTTGACTCTGTGGCATTGAGATAAATACGCCCCCTACTATTTGGTTTAAAAAAAAACAATCAAATCGTATTTAGTTATTGGACTCTTCCATCATATATTTTAAAAAGTGAAAGGCTTTCTGACAGTTGTCTAGATGGATTTTCGTTAAACTTTCATATTGGAGAAGTTGTAGGTGTTATGTAAGTAAATAATTTTTTTGTCGTTTTTGAAGCTCTCCATTTTCTTTATCATATAAAGTTCCATAGTATTTTTTAGTCTTATCCTGACACGAATTCTCTAAATGAATACACGACAATTATACTGTTTCAATTCCTAAACTCTGATTTATACCGCTGTTTTAAATACTTTTAATAAGCCTCACATGTAAAATAATCACTGTACACCATTTTAGTCAGCATCCATGCATTTCTCGATGAGAATTAGAATCTTGCCGTGGTCTGCTTGTTAGACAAGCAAAGGATTTCTTGGGAACTTGAATATTAGTTGTGCACCTCCACGGTTCTTGCCTCGTGTCCCATGTAAGGAAAACTCTGAAAAATAACTTTGTCTTAAGTGTGCTACTTTACTAGTTCTCGATAGATCAGCACAAAGTTGAACCACGTTGCTCAAAAAAAAAAAAAAAAAAATTAAATTAATAAAGTTGCCCGTGGAAATTAAATATCTTGCACATTAAAATGGCTTAACCCTCCCCACTCCGAAAAAAAAATTTGAAAAGTCTAATGGTATAATTGTCTGTCAATTTATATAACCAAAAAAGTCATTAACATCGTATGAGTGAATTGGAGGGACCTATCTCTCCGAATTTTCTTGATCCTTACATTTCTGAACAAATCGAGCATAGATACAAGAGATGTTCTTAACCTAAAGAGTATGGGATTTTTTTTTTCCGGAAGACTATTCAAGACTTTTATAATTGCTTCGTGTTTGTAAATTCTTAAACAAGTCGTTGGAGCTAACTTATTTGCATACGCTTAAACGGTTTTTAAGTATTCCTATATAGCATGAATTCTAGTTTTCTTCGGTAAAATAATTTGTGCACAGTTGTATGGTTTTTAGATGATTAATAAAAATCATTAGAAAATGGACCTTAATCCGAGCCAGAGTAGATCTGAGAGTAATCGCAATGGCTGGTACTGCACATTTCTCAAAGTAACGTGACTGGAGCCTCACAATTAGACGCAGCTGATTGTCATATTTTGGACACTTGTTTAGAATCTTACCTTTCCCCAAACTCTGCAGAGGTGTCATCGGCGTAATCTTCAGCCTTAGCTAACTAGGTGGTTTTGTAATCTAACAGTCTACTTGAGTATCAGTAGAAATTCATTGTTTAGTGTACGAACTTTTATATATGCAGAAATACTCCTTTTTAATGTTGGAAATTTTTTTGTCGTGGTTTTCATTTGTGATCTTATATACGAAACCTTGTTTAGCATCCACTCGAAGTAAAGTTGAAACTACAAGCCAAATATCGTTTTCTACGATGTGAGATGCTACAGTAACTTTTGAAAAAGACTTACAATATCATTTTGAGGGGGGTGCAAGATTCAATTTGTGATTCTCTTTTTAAACAAGGTGTGTATTTCGCTAATAAATTGGATATGAAACTACACTATTATCGCTTGTACCTGCAAACTCAAAATTTTAATTCTTGATTGCTTTCACTTAAAACTTAGTTTTAAGTCTCCAACTTTATAATTGGAATCTATTCAGAAATGCGAAGTAACTTGTGCAAGAAGGTATGACTTTACAAAATATTGAACACAATCTGAAGTGTTACTTTAGCCTCAAACGATTATGGAACTATTTTTAGTATAAAATAATAAGTAAAATACATAGGTTTTCTTATTTCATTTTGGTTCTATTGCCGTATGTGGTCTCTTCCAGTATTTCAGGTCTATATTTTTTGTATATGATATACCTAAGCTCTTGAGTAATGGGTCTTTCTGCGAGTCATTGGTCATTTATAAGACTGAGACTCAAAAACCATTGTGCTAACGTTGGTCAAAACACGGGTGCAAAGATTGAAATAAACTCCTAGGTAAATGTCGAAATTGACATTTTCGAAGGCACGGTTGACATCTTGAAATTCCAACAGAATTGAAGTGCACTCATTCGTAAGCTTTGATATTTTTATTTTCTTCTATTGACATTAAGTTTTGAGTCTTCTTAAAAACTTAAATTTTAGTCATAGTTTAAAGTAAGCTAGGTGTGACATGATTATTCTTAATCTATTATTTTTCTAAAAGTGTTTAGTGCGGGTGGAAATTGGCATTGAATAACCAATGGTTGATATGCCATAAAACCAAATCAAATAATCCCTTGAAACCATATTCTTTGTCTTAGAAATTCTCGAAATCATAGATAAATCTAATACGTAGTCTCAGAAAATTATTTGCATTCTATTTGACTGTTTGCAAAAAAACGTCGAGAAACTGACAAAAGGTAAATATGAACTCTTACAAAGGCATAAATAACCCTTACTAGATTGAAATACCTTTTTAAACCAATTTCTTCCAAAATTTTGTCGTGCTATCAGTTTTTCTATAACCCTAATATTTTAAAACCCTTTTTTGTTTTATAGCTCTGAGTACTGAATCAGACCCCCAAAATGCCGTTGAAAACTTCCAAGAAAACCAAGAAGCCCACCAGTAAAATCACGGGCTCACCTGGTGGCATGGTACCTAGCGGTCGAAAACCCTCCAAGAAACGCCGGAAGGAAAGTTATGGTATGTATATCTACAAGGTGCTAAAACAAGTTCATCCTGATACAGGAATCTCCAGTAAAGCAATGTCCATTATGAACAGCTTTGTGAACGATATTTTTGAAAGAATCGCTTCGGAAGCCTCGCGTCTGGCCCAATACAACAAACGCTCGACCATTACCAGCCGTGAAATCCAAACAGCGGTGCGCCTTCTACTGCCTGGTGAACTAGCGAAACATGCAGTGAGCGAAGGCACAAAAGCAGTAACGAAATACACCAGCAACAAATAGATCAAAGTTTGATTATTATTTTTCGAAATCCGTCCAGATTATTTTTCATTTTTATTAAGTTTTTACAAATCTGTAAGGTGGACAGAAACTTTCTGTAAAGATGCTAATAAAGCGTCCTTTATCAAATATATTCTTTGTTATTTCTTAGCACTTCACCTGTTGTAATAGGTAAATAACTACATCAGTTAGACCATTGCTAGTGATTTCAATTCTTTCTGGGTTCTCCCCACTACGCGACTATTACGCTAACCCACAATTCCCTCCGCCACAACAATGCTAATGTTTCCGTCTGAGGATTGTGGGAGCCAATAGAAACTAAGTTACTGCCTCTAAGAGTACATGATTTAGATACTTTGTTTTTGTCTTGATCTACTGTAGAGCATCATGAACTTTTGACGCACTCTATATTACATAAAAACTGACATGTTTAGGTCATTAAAAAATAGCTTGATGCCCGTATTCAGCAAAGCCGAATTAAAATTTAAATATTGACCACTGTCAGAAACGCTCCATAACTCTGGGTTTCACATATGGACAACTCCGTGGGTGGGACTTGAAATACACCAACTGTATCTGCCCTTTACCATCTGAAAAGTGGTAAGACCTCAAAAAAGGTGGTGTCTTGGATCTGTTAACTTTTTACAAATTTAAGATTGAGAAACCTCCTTTGCGTGTGTTTGGGGGGTAGCGAGGAGATGCTAAAAAGCGTCTTTTATCAATTAGTGTCTCGGTCCCTCATCAGATCAAAAGCGTAGTTAAAAAATATTAGCTTAAGAAATAATGGTAAAAAGAATTTTAGATGGCATTTTTGGGAACTGTTGAATGAATTACTTAACAGAATCTGATCTGTATATAAATTCTGCATTAAGTGTATGTTCTGTGCACACGATGTGAGAATACAGTAAAAAGGAGGTATCTCAATGTATAATTTTCTGAGATACGTGGCCTCGTAACCATAGGAAATGGACACGGTGATCCAAGTTTTAATCCTGAACGATTCTTTTCGTCTTTATGTTGTTGACAAAGGAATGGGAAAATAGTTGGGCGATGTGAGCTCTCTTGTCTTTGCATGAGAACTGATCTTGGAGAAAGACACTGAATTCAAACCCAACGATACTTCACGAAAAGACCTTGTGTTACATCCTGCATATAGGTGGAAATTTCAGTTAATAGATACTACGGTATTTCTCCGAAAGTAAGCAAGACAGAGCAGTTAGTTGGCTGGTACATGAATTGTGTGACGTCGATACTGGGTCAATCAATTTAGTTGACTTGCTGACCACCCTAGTAAAAGCAACCACACCTGCATGTTTAACAGATTTCAGTAGCTTAAACTGTCCGTCCATTCCTAACTTTAGCGAGACGTACGGCAAAGTCCAGAGGAGGAATATAGTTGGATATCTACAATTATATAAACGTAGATAAGGGAAGAGATCCTTAAAGTCTAATTATTCAGAATTCGCTTGCGTTGCATTCTTCCCTTTGGTATCGGTTCGAAGTCGGAGTCCAGCTTAAAGGCTTCATTAGTGAATACTTATGTCGTGCCGCCAGTATGGATATTCCCTGACCCTCTCTCGCTACTTTTCCCGATCGTTCATCGCTTCTGGTAGGTCCTCAGGGCGACATTCCGTATCCTCACAGAGCTGCTGTATGTAGGTTCGAGCTGGTCGTCCTTTTGTTCGGCCATATGACGGGGTCCATAGAACATCACTTATGAGCTCGTCCCTGCTTCTCCGGCAATGTCCTACATGTCTGGTTCGTCTAACTATGGTTGTCACGGAAGCCTGCCATTCCTAGTGAGATTAAAATGTGAACAATGTCACGTCCAACAGTACTTTAATAGTTGCCGTTTCTACAACACGAAATAGGGTAAACAAATTCACTGCAATCAATCACTTCGCGTAGTGTAACAGTTTGCAAACTAAGCAAGCTGGCCATTACCCATACAGTTGATTCATACTGGTTGTTTAGTGACTTCAGTTGTACAAATCTTGACTTTATAATTAAGAGTAGTTCCTGACAATTTCAAGAATTACTTCAATAAAAATCCTTAGGAATAAAGGAATCTGAGAAACTGCGACGTTTTAAGCTACTGGGTATATATTTCATAGCTGTCAGTTACTCTTCTGTCAGGCTGAGAACTTTTCAGCATGATCCAAGAAAAATCAGCTGAATTTTAAGTGTGTAAAATTAGATTTTAATCAGTTGTTGTGCTGAACTATTTTTGAAGGTTTTTTTTTTTCTTCTCTCCCCCAAGCTGATAATGCAATACTTGACATTCAAGAAAATACCTTCCGATTTCTGTGATAGTGTGAGAAATTCGAATTTCCCGCTGAAAGATTCAACTCGTATTGGCATGGGGAAGGTGTACCTGAGATGACTGACTAAACAATGTTTGACAGCGGATTGGTAAACAGAAATTATACCTGCTATTCTGTGATGTAACTTTGGATTTCTATTTTATTAATATTTATAGTACAATTTATTGCAACTTACCCATGAAATTCCTTTTAACTCATTCACTTCTCATTTCCTATCGTAAGCTTTGATAGTTTATGTTCCCTAATGACCCAGGAGACCTGGGTTCAATCCCAGGTAGTCATACCAAAGACTCAAAAATGACACTTGATGCCTCCTTCCTTAATAATCTGCATTATAAGGTACGGATCACGGGTATAGTGGAGAAATCCAGGGAAAGGAGTTGCACCCTCCCCTACACCGCAGTGTAGTAGCTACTGAAAAGGGGAGCCTTCGGGTCACCGTTGACTATGATCACTAACTTTTACATCTTATCTGAAATGAATTTCCAGACATGAGTTTGGAAATATTTTGATGCAGATTATGCAAAGTTTCATATAATACTGGAGTGATAAATGGTGAAAAGAGTATTAAACTATCTGTAAGTATAAAAAAAAATTAAATTGAAAGAGAAATCGACGGAATACCATTGTACCATTTATGTGCGTTCAAAGTGTAATGGTTACCGTTGTAGGAAAGGTATGAATCCAAGTATCCACTATCCAGATACGAGTAATTACTAGGGCAGTTTGATCCCTTCAGCCATCGTATGGCAACTGGTCTAAGGAAAACTTTGAATTTAAACCTGTTAGACTCGGCTTAAAAAAATATGTATATGGTTGACACTAGCGTAAGGCAATGCTCTTCTAATGAATTGAGCTCTCGATAGCCGTTAAACGGATATATGTAAACAAATGTGATACACAAGCGTTTAAATTTCCTTCGCTTGCGTTGGTCTCCGCGTGGCTGAGTGGTAGAATCTTGGATTGGCGTTTCAGTCAACCAGGTTTCGATCTCAGCTTCGGGAATCTAGCCTGTCTAGTCACACTGAAGAGTTCTGACAGTATGTGAGACTCACTCACTCTCTCACATCCATAAAATCTCCGCAGAAAAATGTAAATATGAACTGGATTCCCCAACTTCTAAGACTAAAAACTCTAGACAGGTTGAAATACAGTTAAAAATCAATCATAAGTCGAATCCAAAGTTATCGTGGTAGGGCATTCAAGTTATAAGACGATTCGTGATTAGCGTCAAGTTTCATGGACCGTGTATAAAGAAAGAGGTTGATTTATTCGAGCACTGTAAGTCAATTGACGTTAGAATTTTACGAACTCCTCGAAGTTCACTTCGATAGGAGAAAGGGAGAAAAAAAAACAAAACAAATCGAACACAGTCAATCGATTGTCTATAATGGTTGACTTGGAGGAAAAGAATCGGAATGTGGAGAGAAAAAAATTCTTTCGTAACAATTGTTCCGATTGTGTGCTAACAATTATCAATAACAATAGGTTTGCCTACATTACAAGAAGACATCTTCTTGTCAGTCACTAATAGTTTTTAACCCACTTTTTCGTCGACGAAGACTGTAATTGTAGCTTTCTTTATACTCTTTGTTTTACAATATTTTTCTTCCTTTGTTTCCCTACCCCAAACCATTTGTGTGTATGGATGGGGGGGTAGAATATTTCAGTGGACATTTAGCAGTTCAGAATGGCATTCTTTTCACATCTCCAAGACTAATCTTATGACTTTTTGCAACTGTCTTCGCTTTGCGATGGTATTTTAGTTTATGCCATTCTATATATATTTTTCCCACTGTTTCTTTCCATCTTTTATTCCACTGTTTAATTCTTGTGCTTTTTTTAATGTCTTCTGTCGTTTATTATTGTATTGTTCTTGCCGACTCCCCTTTCATTTCTGTAGGGAAAACCTGACGATGGTTTATTCTATTTTTCTTTCTTTTTGTTTTGGTTTCTATAGGTTTTCATTTCTTCCTTCTTTCGAGTTGATTTCTTGTTTTCTTGTTCTACTTTCCCCATTTTATCAACATTAACATTTCTTTTCTCTTCTCAAGCGGCTTTTTCTTGTTTTTCCGAAATCTGTTTTCATCCGTTTCACTTATTGTTGCCTTTCCCTTGCTCTTTGTGCCTGTCATTATATAAAAGGGCAGTTTGATCACAATCTCGCTTCTTTTTGTTGCTCTGATTTTGCGAATTTTACGTTTTTGTTGCTTATTTACCGTTTTCTGTAATGTGAACAATTGGCCTTTCCTCATTTTGGTTTTATTTCTTTCACTTTTACTTTCAGTTTTCTCTTTTATTCTTTTGTTTCTGGTTTTCTTTTTCTTTATTCTGATGTCCTTTTATTTCCTCTTTTTTCCCCCTTTTATTTTACTTATATTTTTCTTTTACTTTTCTTAATTTTTTTTTCTTCTCCTTTCTTATCCTTTCCTTCTGGTTTCTTTTTCTTTATTCGACTCTCCTTTATTTTCTATATTTTTTTTTCTCTTTAATTTTACTTTTTAAAAATTTTTTTCTTTTTCATTTCCTTTCACAATTTATTTTCTTTTATATTCTTCCTATAGTTTCTTTCTTTCTCACTTTCAATTTAATTTTTTTGTTCTTTGTCACTTTTCTTTCGTCTTTTTTTTTTTTTTTTTTTTTCTTTTAGCTTAAATCGTCTTCCTCTTTTCTTACGTTTTCTTTTCTATCTTTCTCTTTGTTCGTATCACTTTGCTTTTTTTTCTTTCTACATATTTCTTTTTAATTCTTTTTTTCTCTTAAATCTTTTTTTTTTTTGTCTGATTTTCCTTTTTACTCTTCACCATTTCTCTTAGTTCTTTCTTTCAATTTTATTTCTCCTATCTTTCTGCGTTTTTTTTTTTTTTTTTCTTACAGGCATATTTTTTATATTTCTCTTTTACCCCCTCCTTCATTATTCTAAATATTTTTTTTTACTTTAACATTTTTTTTTTTTTTTTTTTTTTTTAAATTCATCTTTGTTCTTCATTTATCCACCTTCATTCACCAACTGTTATTTTAGTTTTCTTCCTTTCTCTCACCTTCTTTTTGTTCTCTAACTTTATCAATTTCTGTCAAGTTCGTTTACTTTCTATTCTTCCTTTTTCCTTCCGTCTCTTTCTCCTTTATTTTCTACTCCATATTCTGCCCATTTACATCCCCTATATAAGACCCTCTCACTCACCTAACGGACGAGATAAAGATTGGGCAACCAGCTTCTTTATAACGTCCGTGGTGTGGCCTGCTTCCCATTCGTCTTTCCATCGCGGTCGCTAGCCTCTTCACTACCGACAATTCGCTTGGCGTATTTTGGAGCACACAATTAGTTAATTGAACGAATACGGTGTATTGGGTCATGCGTGTTTGCCTTAGCTGGCAGTCGAGATAGATGAGATGAGGTGTAGAGTCAAATGACTGTGGCCACGTGGAGAAAGTCATAGTCGTGGCTCATGGCAAGTAGCGAACATGAGAGGAAGAAGTGGCTGGTTGCGTTTGAAGGAGAAATAAAGTAAAAAGAAGAGGAAAAAGTAGGAGGAGGTTAAGTATAAAGACAGTGGTGTGATCATAGTGGACAAATATGGAAGTAGAGATGAAGAGAGAAATATGAAAGGCAATAAGATATTTAAGTAGAGATAGAAAAAGAAAAGCCAAGTTGTAAGGAGAAGAATGGGAGGGGTTAAATTTGAAAAGGCAAGAGGCACGTCAGAGAAAAGAGCTAAAATATTTGTGGACAAGATGATAAAGAAATGCAGATAGAGGAATAAGATAGGGAAAGATTATAAAAACAAGATTTAAGAACTGAAAAGGTGGAGAGAAAGATGAGAATCGAAACACGGGATGGTTTAAAATACTTAAAAAGAAAAGTATAAGGTAGAGAATATTTTGAAAGTATGGAGTTAACGAAAGTTGAATCATAGAGAAAAGCCAGGGAGAATTGAAAAATAACCTTAGAGTTACAGTAAAAGAATGATTCAAGAGAAGGAATTGAAGATTTAAGAAAAAATATTTCGAGTAAAATTAGGAATAAATTCGTCCGATAAAAGAAAAACTTAAAATGAAAAAATTTGGAGATGGAAGAAATGTTTATCTAATAAATAAAAATGGAAGACGAAATACTAGGAAAAAAAATTTGTCAAGAAAAAAGATATGCTGAATGAAGAAAAAGATGTAATGGGTGGGGATCTTTTTTTTTTTTTTCTTTTTTTTTTTTTTTTTTTTTTTTTTTTTTTTTCTTAAAAAAAAATATGGGACAGAAAAATCCTTGGAACAGAAAGAACTAATATTTGAGAGAGAAAGACTGAAACATCTCTGGATCGGTTTCGGTTTCTTTGTTTAATGGCATATCAATCTTTGTAGATTATTTAAAGCCAAAGCAATTCTCCTAGAAGAACAGTAGTGGTACTATTTAACCCATAGCTGGGAGGATAAGGGGGTTCATACCTTTCCCAACGGTATTTTCCCCGAAAGTGAACGTAATGGTTCGACTGGAGTACGAACTCGCTAACTACGATTCCGCAGTCCATCACTTTAACCATTATACCACGTGGACACCTCCAAACATCTCTGGAAAAAATTTAAACAGTTGGCGAACGTAGTCGAGGTGTGACCCTGAAGGCTCCATAAACAATAACTACTACACCGTAGTGTAGGGGAGGGCACTACTTTTTTCCTAGGGTTGTACCACTTTTCTCTCGTTCCATACCTTATAATGCTGAGTGTTAAGCAAGGAGGAACCAAGTATTTTTTTTTTTGTGTGTGTCTTTGGTATGACTCGACCGGAAACTGAACTCCGGGCCATTGGCCAACACTCTAACTATTATGCCAATGCCGGTCATCAGAGATGTGAGTAGAAATAAAATGAAAAGCAGAGATTAGCGAAGACAGAAATAGAAATAAGAAACTGAAGAGAAATGAAATATTATTAATACATTTCTTCGTCCAGTACGAGGATAATTTAGGAATTGGATAAGGAAATACTCTTTCAAGTGGCCTGATTCTGCTTTCTTTAAAAAAAAATCAGCATTAGAAAATCCAGACTTCTTCTGTTCTCAAACACTGATAGTCGTGAAATTTGGAACGGTCATGACTACAAACAAGGCTACCCAACTTCAAAAGAAGAGTCGAGAGTTCAAATCGGACAGTGGGAAAGAATGAAGGAGTAAAAAGATGCGATGGGAACGGGGGGAAAATTACACAAAAATAAAAATGAAAGTTTGAAGAAAATAGTTGTTTTTTTTAATGACTGATAAGAGGAAAAAAAACAAAAACAATGGGTCAGCGAGAGAATATGATATATATTTGGTCCAGTTAAACCGGAGTTGGGAGTAATTCCATCAGGACAAGAACAAGTCCTGTTAATTTTTTTCGTGTTTTATGATTTATCAAAAACAAAAGGATGGAAATAAATTTATAATCCTAATGTGACAGGTTTGTGTTTTTTCTTAATGAAATATATAAGAAATAAGAGAATATTAAAATTGAGAAATGAAGAAAGCAAAAGAAAATCGAATAATGTGAAAGAACTGGAGAGAAAGAGGAATAGCAGAAGGAAAAAGGATACGGAGAACGAAGGAAGAAATTGATAAATTAATGATTAAGGGAGGAAGGAGTTGTAGATGAATAAGGATAAAAAAAAAACATGAAAAACAAATTGATTTCAGAAGAAAGGAAAGATGTAGCGAAGAAAAATAATTAAAAGAAAAAAAAAATGGAAGCAAAAATTTCGCTGATGGAAACTGAAGTTTTAAAGAAAAAAAAAATTCTTTTGAATAAAATGAGGCCAAAAAATGCAGACTCGAAGTTTAAAGAAAAAAAAGGTTTTTGAAAGAAAAGATTAAAACGAGAAGAAAAACAAACATTTTGGGGGTGAAGAACGAAAAAGTGGGAAGAAAGAAGAGCGGATTGATTAAGTAGAAAGAAGTCCGTGTGAAAGAGAGGTGAGTCTCAAAAGCAAAGAAAAATAGGCTAAGCGGTCATAATAAAGCAACGACGAATGGAAGGAGGAAAAGAAAGAAGGAAGGAAACGAAATAGAAAGTAAAAGAAAAAGGAACAAACAAAATAAAATAAGTAACAAAGAAGATGAACAAAATAGAAAGAAAGAAAGGGACCAAACGAAAGAAAAAGAAAGAAAGGCAAAAATTATTTTACGCTGAAAAGATTAACTTGAGAGTAAGATGAAGACGAGACCAGAAGTGAAAGCGTAAGAGGATCAAAGAAAGAAAGAAATAAAGAAGGATATAAAAAAGGAACAAAAACAAATAAATAAGCATAATAAAGTGGAAGGGAACGTAAGAAAGAGGGGGAAAATATGCAAGAATCGGGAGGTAGTTAACATAACAACGAAAGAGTGAAAATGGCTGAGAGAGAGAGAGGGCGAGCGAGCGAGGGAGAGCGAGATCGGTGGTGGACGGGTGGACAGGCGAGAGATGAAAATAGCGCGGATTGTAAAAGAATTTGCCTGGCTGCTCAATCACGTCTTTCGCCCTTTATCGAACTGACATGACCACAGTCGAATGAGCGGCAGCCGCAGCCTTGTCAGAGGCGGTAACGACAGCGCAGGAACACTGCTGTGGCCGGCATCCATTTCTCCCGCCTTTTTCCGATCTTCTTCCCGCCGCCATAGCACTACGCATGCGTGAATATAACAGTAATTGCAAATATGGGCGCATGCGTAGGCTAGCAAACCCACTCTTATTAATGAACTAAAATCTTTATTATTATTATTATTTACAATAACAAAAATCACCACCAGCAAAAATATCTACCTATATCTGAAAGCCGAGTTAACTCTGGTAAGATTTATTCAACAAATAGGCAAAAAATGTCATTCGCTTTAATGATATATAAAGAAAAATTCCTATATCCGTTTGCTTGTTCGGATCCAGGTTTTACTTAAAGTTGTGTCACAAAAACAATCGCTTTTTCCCGAATTAAACACGTTTTTGTATAGTCTTCTATATAACTTAACCACTGTGATGATTTTTTAATAGGCATAGCTAATTTGCATATTTTATTTTAAAAAAGAACGTAGCTTATCAAAACAAAAACAACAAAGTAATAGATATGAATAATTGTTTATTATTCATTTTTAGTATTTTTAAATAGATATTTATAATCGCTTGTATAATCATTTTAAGTTATGATAGTGCTATTAGCCTAGATCACTTCGTGAACCGGCAAAGTTAATCTTAACGTAAATTAAATTCGTCTAAAAAGTCAAATTGCTTGTAAGCAAAATTGAGATAAATGTAGTAAACTACCTATTTGCTTCACAAAACCAAATCTTCATTTTTTTTCATTCAAGCTGTTCTATTTTATTTTTCAGTTTATTTTATAGTGAGATCCTATTTCTATTGATTTTGTGGGTCCCATCAATGAGTAAAATACAACAATCTAATCATTAACTATACTTGAAACTTTTTAACTGTATGCAAAAAAGGAGTACTGGTTTCTATAAGAATAGTGTTACCTTCAAATTTTCGTTTACAAATCATATATATATATATATATATATATATATATATATATATATATATATGTGTGTGTGTGTGTGTATAAGTATTATTTGGTCCAGTTAAACCGGAGTTGGGAATAATTCCGTCAGGACAAGAAAACTATTCAAGAGTGAACATTTAAATTTTCCTGGTAAAGAGCTCAATGTAACGAACATTACAGAGCAATAATTTTATTAAGAAAAAACAACAAACCGGTCACATTGGGATTATAAATTTATTTCTATCCTGTTATGTGTTTTTGAAAAATCAAAAAACACGAACAAAAATTAACAGGACATCTTCAGATCTTATAAACTTGAGTATTAAAAACGGGCATGTATTTTTGTAGACATACAGTTCATACGTTTTATCCATAAGATCTGAAGAAAGCCTATTAATTTTTTTTTTCGTGTGTTTTGATTTTTCAAAAACGCATAACAGGATGGAAATAAATTTATAATCCTAATGTGACCGGTTTGTTGTTTTTTCTTAGTGAAAGTATATATATATATATATATATATATATTATTCTGTCCGGTTTAACCGGAGTCGGGAATCATTCCATCAGGACAAAATATCATTCAACTATGAAGATTTAAATTTTCCTGGTAAAGAGCTCTATGTAATTGACATCACAGTTTGTTTTTCTTAAAGGTATATATATATATATATATATATATATATATATAACAAAATTTGGCATTTAATAATCCACAGGAGTTGATACGCCATAAAACAACCCACTAACAACAAACCAACTATCATTCATTTTTGTTAGGAATATGTTATAAATTTAACCAAAGGAAGTCTCTGTAGCGAAGTGGCTTACGTGCTGAACTGCAACATTGTAGTAAGAGAGTTCGAATTCCAGTCATTCTAGTACGTTCACTTTTGAATAAATACCCTTGGGAAAGATACGAAGCTCCTTATTCTCTCAACTATGGATTAAATAGTACCACGACTGTCTTTCTAAAAAACGAAGGTTGATATGCAATTAAATAAATAAGCTGAAATCTAATTTATGACAGGATTTTATTCACAGCGTTCATTTTTTTTAATCAAATCCGGGTAAATAGGCTGTATACTGATGAGAAATAAAATTACAACATTGTGAATACACTTCACTGTACGCATATTAATACTTGTTATGTTCGCCAATGGACCGGGAGACTTGGGTTCAGTCCCAGGTCGTGTCATACCAAAGACTTTAAAAATGGTACTTGATACCACTTTGCTTAACACTCAGCAATATATGGTACGTATCAAGGGTAAAGTGCAGCAATCTAGGAGTAGCGACTTCCCCTACACAGTGGTGTAGTCGTTATCGTCGTAGGAAATGGACACGGCGACACGAGTTCAAATCCTGGGAATAATGGGAATGAATTGGTACTCCAGGATTGAAACCTCACCATCAAATGCAGCTTTGTGTCATATCCAGGACATGAGATAAAATGATCCGAAAGTTTGGAAATTTTGTAATTACTGGGGATACGGTTACAAGACTCAGCATTCCTATCCGAGGTCGCGGTAAATCACCTGAAGAAGGCCAGAGGTGAAATTTGGCCGAAACGTAGTGAAAGAAGAAACAACACAAAAACTACCAAGATGACAAAAAGTCCGCAATAAATAAAAATTAATTCTTTGAAAATTTTATCTAAATATCTGTTATACCGTAGCATGAAAATACTCTACTTAAGAGATAATGGCATCGTTTTTTAGAGTATTGTAATTTTATTCTCGGTAAATATTAAATATATGTATATAACGTGAGAACATTCATATTTTGATTTTAAAAGCCATCTAAAGGGCAATGATAGAAAGTGATTTTATATCTTATTCGAAAAATTATTTTCAGATAAGTAACCAAATGCTACGAATTCTATTATCGTTAATATCGTTCTATTTTAAAATGCGTACGACATAATTAATTTTCGAAAACCCTCATTTTCATTTCATTATATTTATTTTTTTTTACTATTCCAAAAAAAAAAAATAACGTATTTGTTGTAGAGTAAGAAAAAAATTGAATGCTTATAAGAATTAAGAAAATTTTTAATTAAAAACAAAAACAAAACAATAATGGCAATGCTTGTAGATAAGAAAAATATTTCAAAAATTATTATTATTTTTTTTTTTTTTTTTTTTTTTTTATATTAGATAAACCGGACATTGGCCTAGGGGTTAGAGTGTTCGCCAATGGCCCGGGAGACCTGGGTTCAATCCCAGGTCGAGTCATACCAAAGACTCAAAAAATGGTACTTGATGCCTCCTTGCTTAACACTCAGCATTATAAGGTACGGATCAAGGGTAAAGTAGAGCAATCCAGGGAAGGAGTAGTGCCCTCCCCTACACCTTGGTGTAGTAAGCTATCGAAAAGGGAGCCTTCGGGTCACCCTCGACTATGGTCGCCAACTTTACTTTACTATATTAGATAAGATAATATGTTTGTTGTTTGTAATAAAAATCTAGTTTAGAAAATATTTTGATCAGAAAATATATCGTAACTTTTAAAATTACGAATAATTTATCTGTTACTCATAAATACTAATTTGAATAAATCGCTCAGAATTTTCGATTTTTTCGTTTCATTTTCTTATTTGAAATTTTTTTTTTGAATGAGATTTAACCTCACATACCAACGTCACTCTGAAGATGGTTTAAAAACCGAAACATTAAACGTTGTCATTTTTTACATGTATAAAATCTTGTTTTTTGTTTTTTTTTGTTTTTCATATTCTATATTTACATACACTCTAGTTTATTTCCATTTCTCTATTATATATATATATATATATATATATATATATATATATGTGTGTGTGTGTGTGTGTGTGTGTGTGTGTGTGTGTGTGTGTGTGATACACTAATGTATGGTGTAGAGTATAAAAGAAAAATCTCGGTTCTAATTTAGAACAAGATCAGCATTTTTAACCCAATCACTCCCCACTGATTTTATCGGCGCTCTGCTGGTGCTCACAGTTTTTTTAAAGTTATTTTCTAAATAAATAAAAAAAAAATGTTCTTGCAGAAGGCGAAAGTTTTGGCTCCTTTTGCATCATATTTTGGAAATTTTTGATCGATGATCAATTTATATGCTGCACACTGAAAATAAAGAAGAAAGGGATAGTTAATGGTCAGGAATTAACTCACAATTTACTGACAAAATACTACTATTATATGTTAAATAAAAGTGCATCGAGAATTATTCTGTTACAATAACTTTCTTAAAAATTGTTATCGGTGCCAATTAAATTTATATTGATGGGTTTGGTTTGGTTAGGTTTTATGGCATATCAACCTTTGTTGGTTATTTAATGCCAAATCCTATTTTTACATACGCGGTGCATTCAATAAGTTTCCAGACTTTTTTGTACAGGCTTTTAAAATTGTCGTAGGCTCTTGAAGATTCAGTACGTTATTGCTATACATCTTATGAGATGACTGACCAATTTTAACTATTTCAGGTGCAAATGAACAGCTACAGTAAGAATTGGAATACACCCTACTAAAGCCTGATTGTCACAGCTGGTGAATTTCAAAAATGCAATCTGACACTTTAGAATATACAATAAAATTCTGACACTTTAGATATGCAATAAAATTCTGTTTTAAACTTGGAAAAAATGATGCCACAGAAACGTGTTCAGACTACTTTTGGACCATCTTGCATTAATCGAGCATCAGTTTTTGATTGGCATAAGAGAATCAAGGAAGGCACGAAGTCTGTGAAGGATGATGAGAGGTGTTGGAGGGGTAAGGAAGTCAATACATCAGAGTTGATTGGCCATAGGGTTAGGGTTAGGGTTACTATGTTGAGGTTTTAAGGGAATTAAGGAAGAGATTCCGTCGGAAGAGGCCAGCACTCTTCAAATCGGGTCAGTGGCATTTCCACCAGGACAATGCAATAGTCCCCAACTCCATCCTTGTCACAGAACAAGATGGTCATCAAGACAGTTTCTCAGCCTCTCTATAGTCCAGACCTTACTCCTTGTGACTTTTGGTTATTCCCTAAGCTCACAGGCTGTCGTTATGAGACAATTTAGGAGATGAAAGAGGCTGTGACGAAGGTCATTGACACGCTCTTACAAGAGGACTTTGATGGGGCCTTCCAGAAGTTGTTGGAACGGTACAACAAGTGCATTGCAGCCGGAGGAGATTACTTCGGAGGGGACTAGAGTTTCATGTGTGTACTATCAATAAAAGTGTCCATACGAAAAAAAGTCATGAAACTGAGTTAACGATCCTCGTATATATCAAATATATATTATTATAAAGTCATTTTATAGATACATTTTTAAACAGGCCTGAGCTCACTCTTGTGTACACAGTTAAAGGATTTCAAGCATTTTAATTTAACGTGTTTATTTCTTTTTAATCATAATTAATTAATTAAAATACATAGTTTAATGGTTTCATGAATTGATAACACTAAAGATGTAATATCAGTCATTTGTTTGCACATAGTTAAATGGATATAGATAAATTATCTATTAGTCATTCTTTTGTCACGGATGAATTGCTCCAATATTGCTATGTATCACTCACAATTCAATTAAACATCAGTCATTTGTTTTCACACAGTTAAATGATCAAACAGTTCTATATCAAACAATTCAATTTCAATAAGCACACATTTCTAAGACCAACAGTTCTATTTGACCCATTAATAGGACCCTTCGAGGTGCGAACTCGCGTACTACGATTCCGCAGTCCGTCGCTTTAACCATTACACCACGAGGACACCGCCTTCTATGCTTACAGCACCTGATATTCCCAGGCGGTCACCCATCCAAGTACTGACCAGGCTCGACGCTGCTTAACTTAAGATTAGGAGCTAAAATATGCACCCTCAAAGCACAAGTATTTGAATTCTAATGTATTAAAATGCAATATTAAACCAGAAAGATTTACGAAAATAAATAAGAACGCATATATAAATGTCCAGACATCCTTTTCTTTTTATATTATGTTCTTTTTAACTTCAGTAATTTTATTTTGTTTTTTAGTCTGAATTATTCAATATTATTCGATTCATTCTATGTGGTGTCCCTTAAAAATGTTTTTCGATTTAATCCTTTTTGAATTGTTAGAAAATAAATTCCATCGCCGAAATTTACTGCCAATATCAGTCGACTTGTTTAACTAAAACATCCCTAGGGGTGTCCTCGTAGTGTAATGGTTAAAGCGACGGACTGCGGAATCGTAGTACGCGAGTTCGTACTCCAGTTCGCACTATTACGTTCACTTTCGGGCAAATACCCTTGAGAAAGGTATGAACCCCCTTATCCTCCCAGCTATGGGTTAAATAGTACCACTATTGTTCTTCTAGGAGAATGGCTTTGGCATTAAATAACCGAAAAAGAGTTGATATGCCATTAAACAAAGAAACCAAACCAAACCTAAAATATCCGTAGAGTGGTGATCACTTTCACACAAGGTTTGCTGGGGAAGAATATGCTTCTGCCTCGGCGGAAGAGAATCAAGTGTTGTTTGAAGATGGGTTGACGGTTCACCAGAGTAAGACTTTCACTAACTCTGACTAGGTCAGTTTTGAAATGGAATATTACTGGTTTAAATTTAGTTTTCGTTCTCCTAAACTGTTTAACTCAATCTGCTCTAATAAAATGGATTATTTCCAAGCGCCAATTAAAAAGCTGTCACATGAAGGATTTCAACTCGTGACACCTATTCCATTTCCAACAAAGAAAACCGTAACGTTAAGGAGGGTTCCCATTGTACTAGATTTTTAGTTATTTATCCAAACTACCAGCAGATCAAATTTGACACAAGGTTATTTTATTGGGGTAGGGGCCCCACTCGAATCAAGACTCGTGCAGCCGTCACAAAAATTTCTTGATCCCTGCAGCATTTCCTAGCACTTCCCATCGTAGCTCAAAATCGTGAAAAACTTTATTTCAAACTGATTTATTCGACGCTGAAAATGTGATAATAACATGTACTACTTCTCTAGAGATGAGTGAACCAATGAGCTATGGCAACGAAGAAATAATTTCATTCTCCTCAAGCCTAGTTGGTTGAGGCTGTAGAATACACCGATTGCATCTCTGCAGAGGACTAAGACGCCACCCATAACAAGCTTCCTCTTTATGACTTTAAACAACGCGATGGTGAGGCTCCAGTAATGCTGGAGCTTTGGGAAATGCAGAGTACCCCTTTATTACCACCACTCCCAGGTTCATGCTAGTCTGGAGTGGTTGCACCTGATAGGGTCCTGTCTATGTGTCAAATGAAACTGTTTAACATTTAAACTGAGTGTAAATAAATGACGAGCTAAACTGAATTGTTGTAAATAGAACTGTTTGATAATTTTAACTTAGTGTCAACAAATAACTGATGTTTAATTGAATTGTTAGTGATACACTGGAATACTTGGAACAATTTAACTTTATTGACTTATGCTAAATTGAATTGTTAGAAATAAAACTATTTTATCAGTTAACCATTTGTATCTACAAAATGTGTTCACAAATTTTCTTTTTTCATCATACAACGCGTGAAAGCACGTGCGATACTCTGTCCTCATCAGCCGCCAACCAGGGTGATAACACAGTTTCGGTAGCTCAAGGCGGTTCTGCCACTCCTGGTGCCACCAAACAGATTTTGCCACTGGACAGGGTTTTGAAAAGAAATATATATCTATATATCAGCTAACCATATGTATCTACAAAATGTGTTCGCAAATGATATATTTAATATTTATGTAAAAATAATATTTGGCTGTAAAAAACAACAACAATGATTGATATGATATAAAACCAAACCAAACCAGACCCCACTCCCCAGTATTCCAGAACTAGAGTCTTACCAGTGGATGTATGTTGTGATCTTCTTTGGAAATAAAATGGAGAAGAATCAGAAATTTATTGTGATGCTTTAAAATATAGAGTAAAGAAAACAATCTATGAATTCTCGAAGACTTTCATAAAATCTAGAATCATGATAGAATCCATTATTTTTTCATTTTTACTTAGTCAGGCAAACAGACCTCAAGTTGCTTCTACTGTCTTTTGTTTTAATAAAGTTCAGGTTCAAGAATTAGCTAACCTTAGCTAAACAAAATAAAACGAATTTCAAAACATTATCGCTATTTTCAAAGTTAATTCTATTAATTCAAGGCTTTTTCCTGTTTTTTTTTTTTTTTTGTGTAGCTGTTTTTGAAGAGTATTTTTCATACAGTCATATGATATCAAGTATTTCGATCAAATACAAATATTTTCTCCCAAATGTATGGTGTCAAGTATTTCTATGTAATACTTTCAATAATACAGTTTTAGGTAATCATTGCTATTAAATAATTTTCATTTGTTTTTTTTTCAGTTATATCATTTCAAGTAATGATAATCCTGAGTAAACTAATATAGTTTCAAGTAACTATTCTTAATACAAATAACTGAAACACAGTTATATGGTTTCAAGTAACTAATAATAATAATCTTTAGAGAAAAATTATAGCTTCAAGTAACTATTCTTAATATTGATAATTTAGTTATATATGAAATATTTCAATACTATATTAAAATTTTTAAAGAGATCTGTTTGCCTCAAGCATGAGACTTTAATAAGTACTCCCATTTTGAGTCCGGGTTGATCTAGGAGTACTGGAAATAAAGGAGTACTCCTCACTTCCTAGATTTTCAGAACTGGCGTCACACCATCAAATGCAGTTTAGTGTCAGACCCAGGACACCTTTTTACGCGAATCCTTACATCTCTGAAAGGATTTAATCAGCCAGGCTGATCGAGGATCAGACTAGAGTGGAGATTTAAATTCCAGTTCTCTTTGATGTTAGTTAAAAAATATATTTGATTCCCTTATTCGCAATAACAGATTTTAAAGAATATTTTTCGTTCAGTTGTATAGGTTTTAAAACATAACTTGCTTTAAAACTAGATCGGTCATGAACTTTTTAGTTATTGATTATTGGTAAAAAGAACCCACCGATAATTTGTATCTAATAATTATAGACTTCTTTTCTTTATGCATATACTCAGGGCTATTTTTATACTTAAAAAGACAATACCATGCCCGATCGACCTCTGGCCTATTGCTATTGATTTTAACGTCTCTGCAAGACAAGATATGATTTTTTTTTCTGGAATGTAATGATGAAGTTTGATTTTACGTTCTAAAATCGGGAATTGACTTCTTTCGATTTCGACTCCCATTCTTGTGATATCAATGGAAAAGTAAAAGGAAAAAATCGTTCAAATGGAAAAAAAGAAAGATTTTTTTGTAGGGAAACGTAGAATGGAAAAGGCTGAATGTGAAGAAGATGCTGGCGAAAATATAAAAAGTAGATGAATTGTAAAGGGACAGAGAAAAAAGAGAAAATGTAGTAATTGGTTGGTTGGATTTAATGGCATATCAACCTCTACAGGTTATTTAATGCAAGAGCCTTTTTACACATATATATATGATTTGTAAATGCAAATGTTTCTGTTGGTGATGGTTGGGTTTTATGGCAAATTGACCTCTAAAAGGTCATTGAGTGTTAAACTCTGATATGTATGTGTGTGTATATATAAATGTCAAAACTTTTTATTTGTATAAACTTGATGGTCAAAGGTGTTGGTAACATAGTCTATATCTTTAATAGGAGGCCAATTGTTTTTAAGAAGTTGATTATGTCTTTGAAGGCAATTTTTAAAAATAGTTCCTTCATGCTGTAGTGAAATGAACTGCAAATGAAGTGCAGAGAGAATAATACGAACGAGGGAAATTAATTTGGAGAAGAAATGAACAAGGTATCGAAAATTCATAAATAAATAGAAATAGAAAGATTAAGAAGGAAAGACAAACGGAAAATTAATTATTTGAGATAAAAATAAAGAAAAACAAATCGAGGAATCAAAGGAAAATAGAGAAGAAGCGAAGAAGAATTTAAAAATGAAGATAAATCAAGTGAAAAGGAAGAACATGGCTTGGTTAGTTGGTTCGTTGGTGTTTTATGGCATAACAACCCTCATGAGTCATTTATAGCAAAATGATGTTCTTATATATATATATATATATATATATATATATATATATATATATATATATATGTTAAGTTACCTAGAAATTAATTGCTCATATATATATATAAGCAATTGAATACTCTTGGGAAAGGTATGAATCCAATTATTCTCCCTCCAGCTATGGGTAAATAGTGGAGCAGACTAGGTTCTTCAGCCTTGATGAGGCAACCAGTCTAGGAGAAGGAAAACTCTGAATTCAAACCTGTTAAACCCCGCTTAAAAATTGACCTTTTTTCATATCCTGCCCGATCGGAAGGGTTGTTAAATATGGATATATGACCAATTAGGTTCTCGGTAACTTAATTTTTAAACGAGTTGTTAGAACTCATTTGTTTGCATACAGTTAAGTGGTTTCAAGTATTGCAATCTAATACTAATAATTATTTTAAAAATTAGTCATATGTTTGTACACAGTTGGAATAGGTAAGTAAAGTTGGCGACTATAGTCGAGGGTGACCCGAAGGCTCCCTTTTCTATAGCTACTACACCAAGGTGAAGAGGAGGGCGCAACTCCATTCCCCTAGATTGCTCCACTTTACCCTTGATACACACCTTATAATGCTGACTGTTAAGCAAGGAGGTATCAAGTACCATTTTTAAAGACTTTGGTATGACCCGAACTATCCGGTTCATTGGTCTAGTGGGTAGAGTGTGTGCCAATGGTTCGGGAGACCAGAGTTCAACAGTTGAAATAGTTTTAAATATTACTATTAAACATTAGCAGTTCTAATTATTAAGTAATTGTATCAAATATAAACAATTCGAAATGACGTTATAGTTTCAAATAACTAATAGAAATACTATATTCTTGATAAATTATTGAACATTCAGGTCGGCTCATAGATGGGACTTTAACAGTTATTACCACTCCAGGTCAAAGTTAACTTGGGAGAGGGGTGTCCACGTGGTGTAATGGTTAAAGTGATGGACTGTGAAATTGTAGTACGCGAGTTCGAACTCCAGTCGCACTATTATTTTCACTTTCGGACAAATACCTTTGGTAAAGGTATGAACCGTCTTATCCTTCCAGCTATGGGTTAAATAGTACCAGTACTGTACTTCTAGAAGGATGAATTTGACATCATATAACCCAAGATGGTTAATATGCCATTAAACAAAAAACAAAAACAAACAAACCTGAACTGAGTGTAACAGTAATGAAGGTATACTCCACATTCTCCTAACTCCATAGCCCTGGAGCTATGGAGTTAGGCTGGGGCTATGGAATACACCAAATGCATCTCTGCACAGAGTTAAGATCCCCGTCAACGAAAGTCTTGATATGACATCGATGTTGGTGCTCCAGCCTTGGAGATTTTGGGAATGTGGAATACCCCTTCATTGCCATTGCTCCCAGGTCCACTCCGACCCGGAATGGTAGGACTTAATAAGGACCTGTCTATGGATCAAATAGAACGAATTGTGTGCAAACATTTGATTGATGTTTATTTGTGACTTATATAAATCAACGTGAAGCCATTTAACTGTGTACAAAAAAAGCTAAGGCTCGTTTAAGAATGTTATCTACAAAAAAAAGGTGTTGACAAATCGTTTATATATAATATATATGCATAAATAGGAGTTGGCATTAAATAACCTACAAGGGTTGATATGCCATAAAAGTCAACCAAACGGAACAAACCAAATTCAAGAACTGGAGCCTCATAATCAAATGTTGTTTAATGTCATACACAAGGCACCCAAAGTTTTTGAATAAGAAAAAGATGGAGACTAATTGTTTGAATGATGTGAAGAGAGAAGGAGGGAAGAGAAAGAGATATAGTTGGTTGGTGGTTTGGGTTTTATGGAATATCAACCTTTATAGGTTATTTAACGCCAAATCCATTTTTATGCAAATAGTCAGTTCTATTTCACACAATTCAGATTAGCAGGAATACTCAGTTTAATTGTCAAAACATTTCTATTTCAAGCAATTCAGTTTATTCAAACAGTTCTAATTCTAAGTATTAGTACAGATTTTGTTTACACACAGTTAAATGTCAAAAGACTTTTATATAAAACAATTCAGTTTAGTGTAAGTATAGTTTCAATGTCAAAAACAGTTCCATTTCAAACAATTCAGTTTAGCATAAGCACTCAGTTTAAATGTAAGTACACAGTTTAATTGTCAAAAACATTTCTATATCAAGTTCAGTCAAACAGTTCTAATTCAAACAATTCAGTTTAGCATTAATATGCAGTTAGTTCTATTTAACCTATAGATAGGGCTATATCAGGTGCTACCATTCCGGAACAAAGTAGACCTGGGAGTAATTGCAATGAAGGGGTGCTCCGGCATTACTGGAACCTCACCATCAGATTGTTTAGTGTCATATCCAGGACACTCATTGGGAGTGTTGTACCCCCCTGCAGAAGTGCAGTCGGCGTATTTTACTGCTCCAGCCGACTGGGCAACACACAGAATTAATGTCAAAACAGTTTTATTTGAAATAATTCAATTAAGCATAAGTACACAATTTAGATGTCAAAACAGTTCTATTTCAAGCAATTCAGTGTAGCATAAGTACGCAGTGTAAATGTCAAAACAGTTCTATTTTGAGCAATTCAGTTTTGCATAAATATGCAGTTTAAATGCAAAAGACAGTAAACCTAAAACACAGTTTAGTTCTATTTAACCCATAGTGCAACCACTCCGGGTCAGTGTGGCCCTGTGAGTGATGGTAATGAAGGGCTACTCCGCATTCCATAAAGCTCCAGTATTACTGGGACCTCACCATCAGATTGTTTAGTATAAATATCTAGGACACTCACTGGGGAGGGGTCTTACACCTTTGCTGAGAAGCAGTCGGCGTATTCTACAGCCCTAGCCAACGGGGCAAAATAGAGAGAGAGAAAGAGAGAGAGAGAGAGAGAGAGAGAGAGAGAGAGAGAGAGATAAAACAACTGAATAAGAAGACGAATTACTGACTGAGAGTTTGATTTTAATGATATGCCAAACCATCTAGGGTTATTTTATGTCGAGAGTTTAAGGAATTGCGTTCATTGTACGTTCATATTTACATTTTTGTGCTGTTGCTTCTTAAAATAATTTTCATGGCCCCATCAAATGTGAATATTTTTATCTAAAAGATGGAACTTTAACAGGTATTCTCACTGTGGGTCATAGTAGATTTAGGAGTAATGGCAATGAAGGAGTACTCCCTATTCTCCAACGCTCCACGACCTGAGTCTCACCTTCATAAGCAGTTTAGTGTCATACCTTGGACACTTGTTCTATTTGACCCATAGATACCACCCTAATAGGTACTACTACTTTGGGCCAGAGTGGAACTTGGAGTAATGAAGGCGTACTCCCTATTCTCCCACGCTCCAGGACTGGAGCCTCACCATCTTACCCCCGCTGAAAGAGATACTGTTAGCCTATTCTAAGCCCCACGAAGAGAACTTTGAAAAGTAAAAGTAAAATTTGAACGAAACTAAAATGAGGACGAAGGGAAAGAAATGAAGAAAGATCTGAAAATTGAAGAAGGCAATGCAAAGAAGTGAGTGAAAGAATAAAATAAAAAAGTCAGCCGGATAAGAAAGAAGTGTCTTAATAAAAAGCAGATGAAGGAGATCTTAATATTATACGTAGCAATTGAAGGAGATTTCGGGAAGATAAAAGAAAATTACTTTTGAATTGATGAATAAAGAAGGAAAGAGAGAGACAGACAGAGAAAGAGACAGACAGAGAGACAGAGAGAGGGAGAGCAGATGCATGCTAAGGAAAAAGAAACTAAGAAAAAGAGAGCTGGGAAATGAGAAGAAGAAGAAGAAGAAGAAGAAGAAGAAGAAGAAGATGCCAGGAAAGAATGAATTGAGAAGAAGAAGAAGAAGAAGAAGAAGAAGAAGAATGAAGAGAAAAAAAAGGAAAAATAAGGAAAATAATGAAAAAGAATAGAGGTTCTAAATCAAAATAAAGAAATCGAAGAAAAGTGTCTCAAAGAGGAATAATAAAAAAAAGAAAGACGTCAACAAGAGCAAGAGAAGGAAAAAAAGACTCTATTTTATTTCATTTTATTTTAATATATCTCTTCTTTTATCAATCCTTAAACTTGTTCAATGAAATAAGATTATAAGAAAAAGGAAGCGTGAAGAGACAAAAGAAATAAAGAGAAAATAAAGATAATTAGAGGAAATAAAAAGGAAAACAAAAGAGAATAAAAGAAACTATTGAATAAAATGGCGACCAAATAACAAGAAGTAACGTAAATGGGTGAAAAATTTGAAGAAAGACAAAGACAGCAAGGGATAGAATGAATAAATTAAAAGGAAAAAGCCGACATAATGAAAAATAAGAGGTTGAATGAAGTGATGATGAAGTAGAAGATTGAGATGCAGAACCTGAAAGAAGAGAGACTGGGGGGATTTTTTAAAAAGTCGTTAGGAAAAAAAAAAAAGAATAAAGAAAATGGCTAAATAAATTAACAGAGAAGACAAAAGTGATTAATAAGCAGGAAGCAACCAAAAAAAAAAGTTGGAGGGAACAAGAAGATTGAAACAACAAATGATTAAAAAAATCAGAAAGAAGGGGAAAACGAAAAAAAAAAAAAAAAGAGGCAAGCCAAAAGGTGTTTCTCACACAAGCAAAAGAAGAAAAAAATGTATTTAGATCAAGAAGAAACAATTGCAAAGAACAAGACGGAAGCGTTATTGGAGATGAAAGATGGAATGGACGAGATAAGCGGAAGGTGATGGCCATTTTGTCATCAGCACCTAACAACTAGAAACAAAATAAAACAAAGCGAAAGATGGCGTCGCGGCGCGTTGGAGTGATCAGAATCGCGGCCATATTTCCATTGGATAATGATCGTCAACAAACAGAGGGTTTTGTAGCTAAGTAGAGGGCCGCACACCCCAGGACGACGGGCGCTTATTATTTGCTTCATTAGATGTGCGCAAATACTGGCATTATCTTTCATTAAGACATGCGTTAGCTGTGAAACTACTGTGAAAACGATAGTAAATGAAGTGTCCGGTGGAATGGTGGATAGCGAACGTTGGAAGACGGGAGAGAAAAGGAAAAGACTGCTAAAAGGACAGAAAGAAGTTGCAGGCGGAAGAGGAGGAGAGACAAGATGTTGTAGGAGGTGGGAAAAATAGAAAGGAATAGCGAATAAGAGAGGAGGAAAAAGGGTAGGGGATAGAAAAGAGAATGAGACCGATGATGAAGCAATGAATAAGGAGGAGAGTAGAGAAAGGAAGTAGTAACAGGAAGATAATAGGAAAGGGGAGTTACACGAGAATTGTTGGAGAGCAAGAGGACAAAGCTGGAAGGGAGGAAGTGAAGGATTAGAAAATATATGAGGAGAAGGTCGACAACAACAAAACAAAGAGACAGACCGGAAAGAGAAAAGAAAGAGGGTTAGAAAAGGGAAGAGAAGAAAAGGAGAAAGAATAGGAGCAAGACTAAAAAAGAAAGAAAGATAAGAAGGCTGATAGGGAAAATGAGAAAAAGAAAGAAGAGGATAAATAGGAAAGTGAAGGAGTTGCAGTGAAAGTCGCAGAGGGAGCGGAGGGGGAAGAAGGAGGAGGAAGAAAGAGAGAGAGAGAGAGAGAGAGAGAGAGAGAGAGAGGTAAGGTAAAAACGGCCCGAGAGGGGGACCTGAAAGGAATGAGATAGAATTAGGAGAGTAGTGAACAGAAAAAGAGGGAAAAAGAGAAAGGAAAAGATAGAGAAGAGAAAAAGAGGCATGGTAAATGATAGATGTGGAGGAGGAAAAAGAGGAGGAGGAAATGAAAGAAGAGAAGGAGTAGGATATAAAATCTGCGAGAAAGACGGGGAAACGGAAAGATATGAATTAGGTGAACATGGTATGCGATAAGAAAGAAAAAGAAGAGAACAAGAAGAAAAAAAATGAAAAGGAAAATAATACAAAGAAAAGAAAAAAAGAGTATATGAAAAATAATGATGAGGAAAGAAATTGGAAGGTTACGAAAAAGTAAAATAAATTACAAACTAAAATAAATACACGAAAAAAAAATGAAAAAACAAAACAAAACAAACAGCAATAAAAAACAAAAACACTGATTTTCTTTGGGTGTTTTCGCCCCATTCTTTTCAGGTCGTTTCGCCCCAGTTTTTCTTCTTCCAGACTTATTTATTCCTTTATTCCTTTATTTATTTTTTTCGTCCTCTCTTGGTTGCTTATCTCTGATGTTATTCTTTCGCTCTGCGTCTTCTATTGTAATCTAAGAAAAACCACACAAGATTTGGCGCGAGAAAAGAGAAAAGTATTGCAAAACAGGAAGAAAAATCAAACAATCTCAGGTTCAGCAAAAAGAAATAAATAAAAATAAATAAATAAATAAATAAACAAAAAAAAAAAAGAGATTAAAAAGAGACAATAGTAATAATTGTCTTCAAATGTGATTATTGCTATCATCTTCATTAGCAACTTACAGGCCGTGAACATGGTGGTTAGCATCATCAGTATCGATTGCATCATATATGTAATCACCAACCACATTGCCGTCAATGATTACACGATTCTCTCTCTTCTTCAGTCTCCTCCTCGTTCTCCTCCTTCTCCTCAAGATAATAATAATAATAATAATAATAATAATAATAATGCAACGGTGATGCAAAAGTTTCAAGCGTTATCGTCGCTCATAGTTAGGGAAATCTTAGAAGTGTCTTTGAACAATCATCAAAGGAATCCAGTGGTGTTAGGTTTGCTTTGGTTTGGTTTGGTTTTATGGTATATCGACCTTAGTTGATTATTTAATGCAAAATCCTGTTTTTACATATAAATTAAAAATATGATTTGCAAACACATTTTTCAGATATTCACTGTTAATGATTCAACTGTTCTATTTGTAACAACTCCATTTAACAAAATTTAACTAAGTTGAATGGGCCCAACTTATTACTATCTATCACTAATAATTCAATTAAAAATTAGTCATTTGTTTACTCACAGTAAAATAATCCAACAGTTCTTTTTCAAACAATTCAGTTTAGCATAAGCCATTTGTTTGCCCACAGTTTAAATGTCAAACAGTTCTATTTGACCCATGGATAGGACCCTATCAGGTGCTACTACTCCGAGCCCGAGTGGACTGAGAGAAATGGCAATGAAGGGGTATTTCGCATTCCCCAAAGCTCCAACATGACTGGAACCTCACCATGAGATTGTTTGATGTCATATCCAGGACACATGCTACGGGGTCTTACCCCTCTGCATTGATGCAGTCAGTATAGTATACAGCCGACTAGGTTACCAGAGGTGTTAAACGTCCGTTTTTATGTTTGGTAGGGTTCCCATGAATGATTGATTCTAACAGCGTTTTAACTTGTCTTGGATTATTTTGTACCAACAGGCTAGGATATCGTGTTCGTTGTACGTGTCTTTTTCCTCTTTGTGTGTTTCTTAGTTTTTTGCACAGATATATAAAATCAAGTAGTCTGTCTAATACAAATGAACTGTTCACAGTTATATAGAATAAAATATTTCTATCTAATTTTAATAACTTTTATACAATTATATTGTTTCGAGTAATTCATTTTCACGAATAATAATCATTTCTGTTAACTAAGTTATATGGCTTCGATAATAATCCTAATTACCATATTTACCCAACTCCTCCGCTCGGGCAGGATATGACACAAGGTCAATTTTTCAAGCAGAGTTTAACAGGTTTGAATTCAGAGTTTTCCTTCTCCTATAGTTGCCTCACCAAGGCTGAAGAACCTAGTCTTCCCTACTATTTACCCATAGCTGTGGGGAGAACAATTGGATTCATACCTTTCCCAAGGGGTATTAGTGCTATGTGAAATGCAATCAGTCTCGTCCAGGATTTGAACACGTGTCGCCGTGTCCATTTCCTGTGACGATAACCATTACACCACGGGCAACTCCTTACGTTTACTTTACGACAAATATTCCTGGGAAAGGTTTGAATCCCCTTGGCTTCTTGCTTTTGGTTAAATAATACCACTGCTGTTTTTTACATGGATATATTTGGCAGTAATTAACCTACGAAGGTTGATATGCCATTAAGCAAAGAAACTAAATCAACCTAATGACAATCCTTTGTAAAGCTTCATGTAACATCATACAAATAATTTAAAGTCATTGGGTTTCAATACGAATAATTTTAAACAGATTTTTTCGACCTATAGATAGGACCCAAACAAGTACTACCAATTTGGGTCAGCGTGGGCCTGGGAGTAATGACAATAAAAGGTACTCAATAGCCCCCAGATCTCCAAAACTACATGCTGTTCGGTTTGGTTTAGTTTTATGGCATATCGACCATTGTGGGTTATTTAATGCCGAATCCTTTTTATACATATAAATTATGCATATGATTTCAAAATATGTTATAGATAACATCTTTCAACGAACCTGAGCTCATTTTTTTCACAGAGTTAAATGGTTTTACTTATTTCAACGCAATGGCCCGGGAGACCGGGATTCCAAAATCAAAAAATGCTGCCTTGCTTAAAACTCAGCATTTTAAGGTAAGAACCAAGGGTAAAGTGGGACAATCCAGGGAATTGAGTAGTGCCCTCCCCTACACCACGATTTAGTAGCTATCGAAAAGGGAGCCTTCGGGTCACCCTCGACTACGGTTGCTAACTTTATTTACTTATTTCAATCTAAAAGGAATAATTCGATTTACTATTAATCATTTGTTTATGCACACATAAATGTTTTCAAGTATTGCTATGTATCATTCACAATTCAATTAAGCATCACTTAATTGTTTACCCGCAGTTTGATGATCAAACAGTTCTATTTCAAACAATTGAATTTAGCATATCGACAAAGTTAAATAGTTCCAATTTAGGTTGCTTACCCGTAACACCATATAATTTTGAGCAAATTACATGTTTGAAAAATTGTCACTTAAAGCAATAGTTGTATACTATGGATTGTTATTATCAATAGTAACTTGAAACTAGATGATTGCTTACAAAATTTTGGTATGAGACAGGAATACCTGAAACCATTATGCCCAGTCGGCTGGGGCTGTAGAATACACCGACTGCTTCTATGCAGAGGGGTAAGACCTCGCCCCCCTCAACGAGTGTCCGGATATGACACTAAACAATCTGATGGTGAGGTTCCAGCAATGCTGGAGCTTTAGGGAATGCGGAGTACCCCTTCATTGCCATCGCTCCCAGGTCCACTCTGGCCCGGAGTGGTAGCACCTGATAAGGGTCCTATCTATGGGTTAAATAGAACTACGTGCTTCTTTCACTATACTGATTGTTGCATTTAAACTGCGTATTTATGCAAAACTGAATTGTTTAAAATAGAACTGTTTTGACATCGGAACTGCGTACTAGTGTTGAACTGAATTGCTCGAAATAGAACTGTTTTTGATGTCTAAACTGTGTACTTATGCTGAGCTGAATTATCTGAAATAAAACTGTCTGACATTTAAATCTGTGTATTGCCCAGTCGGCTAGGGCTGTAGAATATACCGACTGCTTCTCTGCAGAGGGGTAAGACCCCACCTCCCAAACGAGTGTCCTGGATATGACACTAAACAATCTGATGGTGAGGTTCCAGCAGTGCTGGAACTTTGGGGAATGCGGAGTACCCCTTCATTACCATCGCTCCCAGGTCCACTCTAGCCCGGAGTGGTAGCACCTGATAGGCCCCTATCTATGGGTTAAATAGAACTAACAGCATATGCTAAAATTAATTGAGTAAACTAAATTGCTTGAAATAGAAACGTTTTTGACAATTCAACCGTACTTACATTTAAACTGCGTGCTTATGCTTAACTGAATTATTTGAAATAGAACTGTTTTCGATATTAAAACTGTATTTACACTTAACTGAATTATTACATATAACTGCTTGAATAGTTTGAAATGGAAATGTTTTTGCCAATTAAACTGTGTACTTATGCTAAACTAAACTGTGTTCAATAGAACAGATTATTTACATAAAAATGGATTTGGCGTTAAATAACCTTCAAAGGTTGATATGCCATAAAACCAAACAAACCAACCAAACTGAAACCATATAAGTGTACGTAAGCAAATGATTATCATAATCAAATGAAAAGTGATATAAAATAATTGCTGAGGAATGTTGAAAACATGAACTGATTTGATTATAATTATATATTTACAAATGAATCAAATTTCAGCTTTAAATAACCCATATAGAGTTGATATGCCATGAAGCAAATAAACCAAATTAAGCTGAGCTTGGATTGTAAAATCCACCGACTGTATCTCTGTAGATGGGGTAAGACATCCACCCGCAACGAGTGTCCTGTGGCCGAGTCGGCTTGAACTGTAGAATACACCGACCGCATCTCTGCAGATGGGGTAAGAGTGTCTTGGATATGACACTAAACTCTATCTGATGGTGAGACTCCAGTTTTTGAGCTTTTATTACCATTATTAGCAGTTCCACTCGGACTCGGAGTGGTAGTAACTCTTAGGGTCCTATCTATAGGCCAAAAAGAACTGTTTGGCATTTAAACCGTGTACAAACTAATGACATATGTTTAATGGAATTGTTAGAAAAAAAGAAGATTTTAGTTGGTTGTTTGTTTGGTTGTTTGGGTTTTATGGCACATCAACCTTTGTAGTTTATTTAATGCTAAATCAATTTTTATACAAATAATCAGTTCTATTTCAAACAATTCATATTAGCATGAGTACACAGTTTAATTGTCAAAACAATTTCTATTTTAAAGTATTCAGTTTAGTCAAACAAATCTATTTCAAATAATTCGCTTTCGTATAAGTATAGTTTTTGTCCACACACAGTTGAATGTCAAAACAATTTTATTTTTAAAAATTCAGTTTAACTTAAGTACAGTTTCAATGTCAAAAACAGTTCTATTTCAAATAATTCAGTTAAGCATAAGTACGCAGTTTAGTTCTATTAAACCCGTAGATAGAACCCTATCAGGTGCTACGACACCGAAGCACAGTGGACCTGGAAGCAATTGCAATGAAGGGGTACTCACCATCCCCCAAAACACCAGCATTACTGGAACCTCACCATCAGATTGTTTAGTGTCGTATCCAGGACACTCGTTGGGAGGGTTTCTTCTCCTCTCTGCAGAGGTATAATCGACTGGTTGCACTATATAGATGCTAATGAAACATGCTTGATTGGCATTTCACCAGAATGCTCCGTGTTGTTTATAAAGAATCCTGGAAGGAAAACCCCTCAAAACATCAACTGTACGGACACCTACCTCTCATCTTTCAAACCATCAAAGTAATACGAAAAAGACATGCGAGGTATTGCTGGAAAATTATATAACGTTCTTCCATAGACTCCAACACATGAACGCACCAATGTTGGTCGACCAGTACACATTTACATACATCACCTCTGTGTGGACACCAGATGCAGTCTAGAAGACCTACCAGCATTGGTGGATGTTTATAGATATTATAATGTCAAGTGTAAAGATTTTTTCTAAGGTTGATGTGTGCAGATAGTTAGAAAGGGAGATGTTCAAAGAGGCATCACAAACAAACCAATAATAATTATAATGATCGTATTGGCCCAGTCGGTAGAGTATTCGCCAATGGTGCAAGAGACCGGGGATCAATCCCAGATCGAGTCATACCAATGGCTTTTAAAAAATGGTACTTGATACCTCCTTGCTTGACACTCAGCATTATAAGGTAAAGTAGTGCAATCCAGGGAAAGGAGTAGCGCCCTCTCCCACACCTCGGTGTAGTAGCTATTGAAAAGGGAGCCTTCGGGTCACCCACGACTACAGTCGCCAACTTTATTTACTTATTAGTAAAGAAAGCACTAATACCCTTGGGAAAGGTATGGATCCAATTATTCTCCCTCCAGCTATGGGTAAATAGTAGGACAGACTTGGTTCTTCAGCCCTGGTCAGGCAACTAGTCTAGGAGAAGGAAAACTCTGAATTCAAACCTGTTAAACTCCGCTTAGAAATTGACCTTGTGTCATATCCTGCCCGAGCGGAGGGGTTGGTAAATAGGATTAGTAAAGAAAGAAAGAAAAAAAGAAAGAAAGAGAATGCATTAAAATACCTAATACGTATTGATATTCCGTGAAACTAACCGTCCTGGCAATCTTCGAAATTGAATGCAAAATAAACATTTTTTCGGTATGTGTGAGCGTGTTGTTAAAGACATTTTTTTTCTCCTGAAAAAATGCGAGAGTGAACACTTGCTAGTTAAAAACAATGGGCTTCCTTAAAATATTAATCATAGATTTATTTTTAAATTTACTAATTCTGACTTTTCATTCCGTATTCTGGCAACATCGGAAATAAGATATGAATTCATGATCGCCTAAGGAAAGTTTTCTATTCTTAGATGATATGAATACGAATTATGTCAAAAATAATCAAAAATGTTGCAATATGATGAGAAATGTCTTCTCAACTTCCCACAACTTTCTTTTTTATTAAGTAAAAATAAAAGAATATTTTCGACATGAATTTTAGTTAATAACATATTTACCGTGAAAGAAGTTGAGTGTATAGGGTGTGATAAACCCCCCACCAAAAAAAAAAAGAACAAGTATTGAAACTGGAGACTGAAATTAAAAAAGAATGTTAAAATCTAAAACTTAAATGAAAATCTATATCTTTCTTCGTTGGATACACAAGTTCTCTGGGGTGTTGAGGTTAACGTGCTGGACTGCAATATTGCAGATAGCGAGTTCAAACTCCAGTTACGCTAATGCGTTCATTTTCGGACTAATATCCTTGGGAAAGGCATAAACCATCTTATCCGCTAGTTAAGAATTCTAATCACAACTGTCGTTCTAAAAGGATAGCTTTAGTTGGTTGGTTGGTTTTTATGGCATATCAACCTTTGTAGGTTATTTAATGCCAAATTCATTTTTATTCAAATAGTCAGTTCTATTTTAAACAATTCAATTTAGCATAAGTGCACAGTTTCATAGTTCAAAAAAATTCTATTTCAAGCTATCCAGTTTAGTCAAACAGTTCCAATTCAAACAAATCAGTTTAGTATAAGTATAGATTTTGTTTACATACAATTAAATGTCAAAACAGTTCTATTTTAAACAATTCAGTTTAGTGTAGGTACAGTTTCAATGTCAAAAACAGTTCCATTTCAAACAATTCATTTTAGCATATGTAAGCAGTTTAAATGTAAGTACCCAGTTTAATTGTAAAAAAAACCCTATTTCAAGCTATTCAATTTAGTCAAACAGTTCTAATTCTAATAATTCCGTTTAGCATAAGTACGCATTTAAGTTCTATTTGACCCATAAATAGGGCCCTATCAGGTGCTACCACTCCGGTTCAGAGTTGACCAGGGAACGATTGCAAGGAAGTGGGGCTCCGCATTCCCCAAAGCTCCAGCATTACTGGAACCTCACAATCAGATTGTTTAATGTCATATCTAAGACACTCGTGCGGGGCGGGCTTATCCCTCTGCAGGGTTGCAGTCAGTGTATTCTACAGCCACAGATGACTGGGCAAGGATAGCCTTGGCATAACTCTCAAAGGTTGATATGCCATTAAACAAAGGAACCAAAGCAAAGCAGTTTCCTCTAACGAACGACAAATTTTGTACATTCTTTTAAGATGTAATTAGTTTTGTTTCCAAGGAAAATTACCCCAACTCCTCTCACACCGACCTCTCGAAAACTAAATTACTTGAAAAAAAGGAGGCTTTTGACAATTCGACCTCTGACCGTACATATGTTAATTTTGCAGAGAGTCTTTTGTTTATAATGGACATTAAAAATTGTTCTTCCATCTCCATCAAGATATCCTTCACTTTCTATGGTATCACCAATACAAATCTGCCGACCTTCTTAACTTGTTAGCCTAGTCGACTGGGACTGTAGAATACACTGACTGTATCTCTGCAGAGAGGTAAGACCCCCTCACTATCAACGAGTGTCGTATATATGACACGAAACAATTCCTTGGTGAGGATTCTGCAATGCTGTAGCTTTAGGGCATGTGGACTACCCCTTTATTGCCATCACTCACAGGTCAACACTGACCCGAAGTGATGGCACGAAGGAAACGGTAGCGTAACCAAATTATTCGTAGTCTTGGAGATACATTAGCTCTTTATATCGTTATAATCCGCCAAGACTATGTACTTGCCTAGTCAGCTTATACTGTAGAATACACCAACTGGTTCTCTCCTGAGGGGTAAGATCCCCACATCGAGTATCCAGTATATGACACTAAACAATCTGATGTTGAGGTTCCAGTCATGGTGGAGTTTTCGGGAATGCGGAGTACCTCGTCATTGCCATTGATCCCAGTCCACTCTGGTCCGGGGTGATAGCAGAGAAGGAAACGGTAGCATAACCAAATTCTTCAAAGTCTGACTAGGAGATACATTAGCTCTTTATATCGTTATAATCCGCCAAGACTATGTACTTGCCCAGTCAGCTTGTACTGTTGAATACACCAACTGGTTCTCTCCAGAGGGGTAAGATCCCCACATCGAGTATCCAGTATATGACACTAAACAATCTGATGTTGAGGTTCCAGTAATGATGGAGCTTTCGGGGATGCGAAGTACCCTATTCATTACAATTGATCCCAGGTCCACTCTGGCCCGAGGTGGTAGCACCTGATATTGTCTTATCTAGGGGTCAAATATGAATATTTGTTATTTAAACTGTAAATTTATGCTATGTCGAATTGTTTGAAAAAGAGCTCTTTTTTACATTTAACAGTGTGCTTATAAAAACTGTCTACTTATGCTAAACTGACTGTTTTAAATAGAATTATTTGAACAATTAACTGTATGTAAGCACATGAATGATGTTTAATTGATTTGTCAGAGATACATAGCAATACTTGGAACCATTTAAATTTGTTGATATGCTAATCTAAATTGTTTGAAATAGAACTGTTTGATTGTTTAACTATGTGCAAGCAAAAAAGTATAATTATGCTAAACTGAATTTTTTGGAAAAAGAACTGTTGACATTTAAACTGTACTTATGCTAATCTGAGTTGTTTGAAATAGATCTATTTTTCCATTTAATTGCGTGTAAACAAAAAAAAAGCGTGTATTTAACCAAATTACAAACAGTGTGTAACCAAAATAACAGTGTAATTATCTAAACTGAATTGTCCAGAATTAAGTTAAACTGAGTTGAAAGAATAAGCTCAGTCTTGTTTAAAAATGTTATCTACAGAATTTGTTTAGAAATCATATATTCATTATATATATAGGCATTAAATGACCTAAAGTTGATATGCCCTAAAACCCAACAAAACTAAATCATATATATTAAATATATATGTATAAAAAGCATTTGGCATTAAATGACCTAAAGTGATTGATATGCCCTAAAGCCCAACAAAACTAAATCATATATACTAAATATATATGTATAAAAAGAGTTTGGCATTAAATAACCTACAATAGTTGATATACCATTAAACCAACCAAACTAAATCATATATATTTTATATATTTTTAAAAGAGGATTTGGCATTAAATAACCAACAATAGTTTATATGTCCTAAAACCCAACGAAACTAAATTATAGATATTTAATATATATGTATAAAAATGATTTGGCATTAAATGACCTAAAGTGGTCAATATGCCCTAAAACCCAACAAAACTCAATCATATATATTTAATATATTAATAAATAAATGGTAAGCATGAGGATACATCTGAAACATTATAATTCATCAAAGAAGATATCTATTCAATACAATTTACAACGTACTTCCCTTCGTTCATAGAGAAGTTGAACAGGTAAGTAATTCTTCTTGCTTCATTAGACTGTCTTAAATCTTCCAATGTGGATGTTGGTAGAATGGCAGTTGAAGTCAAACCAGTAAGTATTTCTTCTTGCTTCATTATGCTGTCTTATAATTTCAAAGGTCGGTGTTGGTAGAATGGCTGTAGAAGTTGAACCGGTAAGTAATTCTTCTTGCTTCATTAGACTGTCTTATATCTTCCAATGTGGATGTTGGTAGAATGGCAGTTGAAGTCAAACCAGTAAGTATTTCTTCTTGCTTCATTATGCTGTCTTATATCTTCCAATGTGGATGTTGGTAGAATGGCAGTTGAAGTCAAACCAGTAAGTATTTCTTCTTGCTTCATTATGCTGTCTTATATCTTCCAATGTGGATGTTGGTAGAATGGCAGTTGAAGTCAAACCAGTAAGTATTTCTTTTTGCTTCATTATGCTGTCTTATAATTTCAAAGGTCGATGTTGGTAGAATGGCTGTAGAAGTTGAACCGGTAAGTAATTCTTCTTGTTTCATTATCCTGTCGGACAATTTAAGAGGTTAATTTGTGGGAAGAACCAAGCCGTAAAAATAAGCATGCTATCTAGTCGGAAAAAGTAGATTTTCACAGTTTTTCACATCTGGTTCTAATATCGAGTATGCCAGTAAGGCGTAATGTTTATGATCATAAAAAAATGTAATCAGCGAACCAAGTTCAAGCTCTACTCGAGTTTATTTTCGCTTCTGTTAGAATTGATGCCTTTGAAAAAATTATTTATCTACTTCTACCTCCTCACCCTATCACAAAATCAGACATGGCTTTCTGGGCTTAGTAAGGCAACCGTTCTAGGAGAAGGAAAATTTAGGATTCAAAGCAGTCGATACGAAAAGTTGCAGAGGGTAGAATTTCCCTAAAGGAAAAAAAAAGGGCTTAGATTATACTGAAAGCAAGACTTCACCACGAAACTGCATCTGATGGTGAGGCTCTAATCCTAAAGATTTAAGGAGTGTGAAATACTCCTTCGTTGCCATTACACCCAGATGTACTCTCTCCCGGAGTCATAATTCCTGTAAGGGTCCCATCTTTTAGTTAAATAGATTTGTTTAAAAATTCCTAATCAGTAGGGCTCTATGTAAAAAAAGCCCCCCCCCCAACTCTTAAGAAACGAAAAAAATGTCAATAGGAATATACATTGAACGTGATTCCTTAACCTCTACGCATAAAATAACCCTCAATAGACTGACCTGCCTTTAAATTCAGTGAACCAGTCAACCAAGAAAAGAAAATGACAGATCGCCATCGGTGAAATACCTCCCCAAGAGAAACAACTAGGAAATAGCATTTTTTTTCAGATTTGAAGAAATTTAAAGGTAAGGGTAACGATAAAAATGAATTCTCAAAAAACCTTATCGAAAGAAACTCTCTATGATCCTAATGAGAAAAAAAAGGTGTAATTAATCTTTTAATGATGAAAAGAACTTTTTGCAAAAGTCGAAAAATTGAAATAATTGTTTCTTTTCTTTTTTTAAAAAGAAATAAAATAAATTGAAACGAGTAATACGATCAAATTTTAACAAAAGATTTTTTAACAATGATGTTTTCAAAGCGAGAAGATAAAAAGATTTTAGTTGGTTGGTTGGTTGGTTGAGTTTTATGGCATATCAACCTTTGCGGGTTATTTAACACCAAATCCATTTTTATACAAATAGTTCTATTTCATACAGTTCAATGTACGCGGTTTGAATGTAAGTACAGTTTAATTCTGAAAAACATTTCTAAGTCAAGCTATTCAGTTTAGTCAAGCAGTTCTAATTCAGCTAATTCAGTTTAGTATAAGTACAGATTTTGTTTACACACAGTTAAATGTCAAAACAGTTCTATCTTAAACAAATCTGTTTAGTGTAAGTACAGTTTCAAAGTCAAAAAACAGTTCCATTTCAAATAATTCAGTTTAGCATAAACACGCAGTTAAATGTAAGTACGGTTTAACTGTCAAAAAATTTCTATTTCAAACAATTCAGGTTAGCATCAGTATACCGCTAAAAAGATTTTGAAGATATCTTATTTTTGATCATGCATGTAGGTACAGGGGTCATTGAATTAATTAGAGGAATATATCTATCGATCTATCTATCTTATTGTGTACATTACCTAACAATCTATCTATCTATCTACGAGTTTCATTCACTAAAATATGGAATTTTTTTGAAAAAGTCAAATGCATTCTTTTTCGGAATTCTTTTTTCCGGTATATGGAAACTCTGCATAATTTGAAGTTGGTTGAAAGCAAACATTATCTGCTTTGAGGCTATTCAAAATGGCGGCAAATTGAACAAAGAGTTTTAGGTTTAAAAAAGGTCTTTCATCATTATTTTGGTGTCTGAGAAATGCATACCTTATGGAATTCACAGAAGAATGAATGATGTCTACATAGAAGAATGTTTTAGTAAAAAAAAAATGTTTAAAATGGCCTGAGTCGAAAAGGCAGACCATGAAGTGGAAAAAATACAGACTCTCCGATAAAAAAAATTCTACAGTCAGTAAAGAGGGTGATCCAGTCGGTCTTCTGGGACATGATGGCTTGAAAAAATGTGACTGTAAACAGTACATCCTATTGTGAACTCCTTTGGTAAAATGTGCCATATTAATCAAATAAGAAATAGACACGGCGACACGAGTTCAAACCCTGGACTTGACTGTTTGCATTTTTCATAGCACATATACCGTTGGGAAAGATATGAATTATTCTCCCTCGAGCTATGGACAAATATTAGGGCAGGATGGGCTCTTCAACCTTCGTGTGGCAACCGGTCTCGGAGAAGGAAAACTCTGAATTCACACCTAATAAACTCCACTCAAAAATTGACCTTGCAGAGGGTTATATATATATATATATATATATATATATATATGTATATATATTTCTGTGTGTATGTGTGTGTGTGTGTGCGCGCGCGCGTTTTTCATCTGATGACTGTATTTTAAGGCATAAAACTTTAAGTAATGAAGTCGACATGGGGAGGTGAGATTATAGTTTCTTTTTGGTTATGTGTTGATCTGCTGCCCAGTATTGGAGTACTTCATTGACAAAAGGAAAACGTTTTTTAAAGATTTATTTATTTACACCCTTACACACCCTCACGCCTATATATATATGTATGTATGTGTGTGTGTGTTGACTGACACATATTATATATATTTGTGTGTGCGTGTGTGTTGACTGACACATATTCTATGTATATATAACGCTGTTTTTTCTTAGCAATGGTCCTGTCGATACTGCTGTATGAATGCACCACTTGGACGCTAACAAAACTGCTCGAGAAGAAGATCACTAAGTGTGGTCGTCTGGCTGAGATTAGATGATCCTATTGTATCTCAAAATATCAGTTATTATTATTTACTCCTTTAGAGTTTTTCACGTCAGTGTTAGCTGGTGGTTTTTCACTGGAGTCTGAGTGACAGCAAGTCTCCTCAGGTTTCCAGGACTTGTCTCAGGATTCTGGCCGTTCTTAGAAATGGTATCATTTGGATAGTTTCTACCCGTCCGCCAACTTCCAAATCCTCCGGGCCTTTTAATAATCCTTTAGTTATTGTGCCTAAAGCACCAATCATAATTGGCACAATCGTTACAGATTTTTCAATCCTTTAGCAAGGTCGAGGTACTTATCCTTCTTTTCACATTCCTTCAGATTTATTCTGTGGTCCGCCGGGATGGCAAAGTTGACAATTTTGCAAATTCTCTTTTTTTTTGTTGATTATTATTAAGCTCTCGATGATTAGAAATCAGACCTGACCGACAAAATGAAACGCAGTTTCTTCCAGGCAGCGGTTGTATCGATACTACTATATGGATGCACTACTTGGACGCTAACTAAACGGCTGAAGAAGAAATTAGACGGCAATTACACTAGAGTGTTGCGAGCGATATTGAATAAGTCCTGGCGGCAACATCCCACAAGACACCAACTATATGGCCACCTCGCCCCATCACGAAAATTATCAAAGTTAGACAAACCAGACATGCAGGACACTGCTGAAGAAGCAGGGACAAGCTCATAAGTGATGTTATGGACCCCCACATATGGTCGAGCAAAAGCAGGACGACCAGCTAGAACATACATACAGCAGCTCTGTGAGGATACGGGATGTAGCCCTGAAGACCTCCCAGAGGCGATGAACGATAGGGAAAAGGGGCGAGAGAGGGTCAGGGATATCCGTGCTAGCGGCACGACATGATGATGACGATATATATATATACGTGTGGTGTGAGAGAGAATTGACTGATGCAATATGACTGATGATAGCCATCTATGCCACTAAAATTATAATACAAATATACCTATTTGATAACAAATTCAACGAGTGAAAAATATACAAAATGCGGAAGATTATTGGTATCAAGATATATGCACATCGTTGGATGATAGTGGCATACGCTTGTACAACACTTATACCACCCTCTGGGTCTATATAGCTACAACCAAGAGACAAACACAGCCAAATAAGTGGTGACTATGTAAAGTGCAGGTTTTCTTTTCAGAGTAACTTTATTTTGACTTTTTCCATCAAAGGATGACTCCAAGTCAGCAGAGGATCGATGCTGGAACTTTCTCTTCTAGTTTTGATTTTGGATTTAAATTCTCCTGGATTGGTGATCTTCATCATGCTTTCGTCTTCGTCTTTTACTAGAGCTCTTTCTACCCTCCACACACACACACACACACACGCATATATATATGTGTGTGTGTGTGTATTATTTGGTCCAGTTAAACCGGAGTTGGGAGTAATTCCATCAGGACAAGAAAACTATTCAAAAGCGAACATTTAAATTTTCCTGGTAAAGAGCTCAATGTAACTGACAGAGCAATAATTTCTTTAAGAAAAAACACAAACCGGTCACATTAGGATTATAAACTTATTTCCATCCTGTTATGTGTTTTTGATATAAATCAAAAACACGAAAAAAATTAACAGGACCCCTTCAGATCTTATGGATAATAAAATTATCCATAAGATCTGAAGAAGTCCTGTTAATTTTTTTCTCGTGTTTTTTATTTTTCAAAAACACATAACAGGATGGAAATAAATTTATAATCCTAATGTGACCGGTTTGTGTTTTTTCTTATATATATATATATATATATATATATATATATATATATATATATATGATTAATCTCGAATCCGGTGCTAATGTACTCAAATGTCTTAAGCTGCTGCTGCCAATTATTGAACTAAATTTAAAAAAAACGCTACAACATTACTCCCGTATAAATAAAACTCTTAGCTCTTAATTCTTACAAAGTTGTATTGTATTTGCGAAGGTTGTAATGCTTTAGCAAAATACAATCCCCCAAAAGATGCTCTATGATGGCAAGTCACTGAAATTAGTAAACCAGTTCACATGCCTCGGCAGCAATATCTCATCTACAGAAAGCGATGTCAGTATAAGCAGAAAGAAGGCGTAGACTATGAGTACCATATTAACGATTATATGGAAACTTGGTTGGTTGTTTTGTTTATGGCGTACCAACCCTTTTCGGGTCATTTAACGCCGAATCAAAATTTACTCATGAACCGTAATATTCAGATACTGATTTCTTTTCACATACTTTGGTATTGTTTATATTATTTTAAAGTTTTCTATATAGGCCCACTTTTCTCAGGAAGGACATTATAGCGTCCACTTTACTTTTTTAAAATAGTTCTTTCATACAACTTGCGTTGTAAAATGTTTCTCTTGTAGGGGTCAAATCAGTGCATTCAGTGAGAACATGTGTTCACAGTCTGGCATGGATAGCACATTGTTTACTCTTCTTCTTCTTTATGCATGTAAGAATATGTCATTCTTGTATGACTTGTGCGCTATCTGGATGATACTACTTCTTCCTTTCGGCTTTTTCTGAAGTTTTGTTTCCATTCTCCTAGTATAGGTAAGATTTCTAGAAATCTCATAAAGGTAAACATTTTTTTAGGTTTAATTTAATTTTTACTTAAAATCAAAATTGAGTTTTTATTTAATATTTTAAAATATTTATATCTTTATTCTAAATACAGCCATTCTAATTACCGTTACTATCATCCTTGTTTTTATAATATTTATTGGCAATTGTATAATAGTGGCGTAATCAGTAGAATGTTCGCCAATGGTCAGGGAGACCGGGGTTCAATCCCAGATCGTGTCATACCAAAGACTCAAAAAAGGGTACTTGATGCCGCCTTACTTAACACTCAGCATTATAAAGTACAGATCAAGGGTAAAGTGGAGCAATCCAGGGAAAGGAGTCGCACCCTCCCCTAAATCGTGGTGTAGTAGCTATTGAAAAGAGAGCCTTCGGGTCACTCTCCATCAAGGTATAATTAAGAATTTAAAGTAACTATTATTACAATTATTGCTAATTTAACAATTTTCTTCTTCTTCTTCTTCTTCTTCTTCTTCTTCTTATTATTATTATTATTATTATTATTATTATTATTATTATTTGAATGGTCCCGAATATCTTATGAGGTGGATTGCTCAGGTCAGTTGGAACGGCAAACTCTACTAAATCAGCAGGTTCTTTGTTGACTACCACTAGGTCTGGTCAACTGATCGAGATAATAATAATAATTATTATTATTATTATTTGTTTGTTTGTTTGTTTGTTTGTCATCCCACCTTGGCTATCTCTTTACTATCTTCTCACATCAACATAAAAAAGAGAACAAAAAGAAACAAGAATTATACACTGAGTATATACACTGTTAATCTAATTCTGTCAAGTAATTAATGAAATAGTTACCCAAAATGGCCTCTCAAATATTTTTTTCTTACTATTTTTTTCTGAAATCATCCAATATCTAATCTTGGAATTTTCTACACGAGTGTTGTTTTTAATCTGATTTGGTAATTTGTTCCAAATATATATAACTCTATTAGCAAAAAAAAAAAAAAAAAAATCCAGTTGGTTAGTAGACTTAGTTTTTGAAATCTGTCTTAACAGAAAATTTCAAGTTAGAGAAAAAAATATTGAAAAAAATATCAACCTCTGTCTAAAATTTCATTATTCTGAAAGATTCAATTAAACTACGTGCGCAGTCGGCTGGGGCTGTGGAATACTTACACTGCAACTCTGAAGAGGGGTAAGACACCGCCCAACCAGTGTTCTGGATATGACATTAAGCAATCTGATGGAGGATTTCCAGTCTCGGAGCTTTGGAGAATGTGGCGTGCCTCTTCATTGCCACTGTTCACAGGTCGACTCTGAAATGGAGTAGTAGCACCGTTTAGGGTCATATCTATGGGTCAAACACAACTGTTTAACATTTAAACTGTGAGCCAATAAATTACTTGCTAAATTAAATTTTTAGATATAGAACAGTTACACCATTTAATGAGTGATATTTAATTGAATTGTTCGAGATTCATAGAAATACTTGGAATTATTTAACTGATTGTGAACCAATGAGTAATGTTGAATAAAATTAGTGTTAAATAGGAATACTTTTAACCGCTTCAATATCGGCAAACAAAGGATTAATATTGAATACAATTGTAAATATTTGATTGCAATCATTGAAACCATTTAACTGTGTATAAACAATAGTAAGATTAGTGTGTTAATAAATAGGTTCCAACTCATTAAAAAATGAAATTACCTACAAACAAGTAAGAAACAAATCATACATGTATATCCATTTAATTGTGCATAAACAAATGATTGATAGTAAATAGAATTATTTGTGTTAAATAGAAATACTTGAAAACATTTGACTGTGTGCCAAAGAGGATTCAGCCTTAAATAACCTATAAAATCCAACCAAACTAAATCATATATATTTTATATATATGAATAAAGAGGATTCGGCATTAAATAACCTACAACGGTTGATATGCCATAAAACCCAACCAAAAAAAACCATATATATTTAATATATATGTATAAAGAGAATTTGGCATTAAATAACCTACAACGGTTGATATGCCATAAAACCCAACCAAAATAAATCATATATATTTAATATATATGTATAAAGAGAATTTGGCATTAAATAACCTGTTGTAGGTTATTTAATGTATAAAGAGAATTTGGCATGAAATAACCTCCAATGGTTGATATGACATAAAACCCAACCAAAATAAATCATATATATTTAATATATATGTATAAAGAGAATTTGGCATTAAATAACCTACAATGGTTGATATGACATAAAACCCAACCAATCTAAATCATATATATTTCATATATATGAATAAAGAGGATTCGGCATTAAATAACCTACAACGGTTGATATGCTATAAAACCCAACCAAAATATATCATATATATTTAATATATATGTATAAAGAGAATTTGGCATTAAATAACCTATAATGGTTGATATGACATAAAACCCAACCAATCTAAATCATATATATTTCATATATATGAACAAAGAGGATTCGGCCTTAAATAACCTACAATGGCTGATCAATCATAAAACCCAACAAACCAAATCCTATATATCTGATATATATGTATAAAGAAGATTTTGTAAATTTGTAGTTTTTAAATAACCAACAATGGTTGATATACGATAAAACCTAACAAAAACCATTTATATATTCAAATATTTGTAAACAGGATTTGACATTAATCTATCTACAATGTTTTATATTGCCATAAATACCTACAATTTTAAGTGCAATTAAATAAAACTATTGGTGTTTGATAGAATGTTTGAAAGTATTTAACTGTGCAAATATATAAGCTCAAGCTTGTTTAAAATCTTACCGACAAAATATTGGCTTACCAATCATATGTGCCCAATACATATGTATAAATAGGATTTGGCATTAAATAACCAATAATGGTCGATATGCCATAAAACCCAACCAAACTAAATCATATATATTTCATATATATGAATAAAATGGATTTGGTATTACGTAAATAACCTACAATCGTTGTGTACCATTAAACCCGACCAAACCAAATCATATATATATGTGAAAAGAGAATTTGGCATTAAATAACCTACAATGCCAGGTAAACCCAACCAAACCAAGTCCTATATATTTGATACATATATATAAAGAGGGTTTTGCATTAAATAGTCTACGATGGTTGATATGCTATAAAACCCAACCCAACCCAACCCAACCAACCAAATCATACATACTTAATCCATATGTATAAAGAAGATTTGGCCTTAATTAACCTACAATGGTTTATGCAATAAAACCAAACCAAACCAAACCAAATAAATTAGATCACCTCTCATTCTTCTTTCTAGCAAAGTCATCATAATAATTAAGTAGCATTGACAGCACGGATTTCCCTGACTCACTCTCACCATGCGTCCCTATCATTTATCGCTTCTAGTGGGTCTTCTTGACTGCATTCAGTGTCTGCACAGAGCTAACCCCGGCACTTCTACGTTTTGGATTTCCAAAGAAAATGTCCCTTATGAATTCGTCCTTTCTTCTCCAGCAGTGCCTCACATATACTGTTCGTATTACATGGATGGTTTCGGAGATGGGAGGAAAATGAGTGTACATCTGCTGTTTCAAGGGGGTGTTTCTTCCAGTATTTGTTCAAAACAATACGAATCATTTTCGTATTGTTCCCATGTAGTTTTTTCAGCGTTAGCGTCCATATAGTGCATCCATACAATAGTATGAACACAGCCACAACTTGGAAGAAATATAGTTTTGTTTTCCCTGAGTGATTACAATTTCCAAATGATCGATTATCTGTTTATTGCCTTCTTCGCCCGGGGTACATATTTTTCAAATCCTTCGCATGAGAGGCCAATTTTTTATACAGGATCTAACAGGTTTGGATTCAGAGTTTTCCTTCTCCTAGACCGGTTGCCTTATGAAGGTTAAAGAGCCCAGTCTGCCGTACTATTTTACCTGTAGCTGAAGGGAAGATAGTTGGATTCGCACCTTTCCCAAAGATATTAACGCTACATGAAATCCAAACAGCCTTATCCAGGAATTTGAACTCAGGTCCCAGTGTTTATTTCATATGACGATATCCATTACACCACCACCACTTCTTTGGTGTAAGCTGACTTCACTTTCAGAAGATCAGATTTTGCTGCCGAGGTTTATGAATTGGACGGTTTAATTGTCAAAAACATTTCTATTTAAAGCTATTCAGTTTAATCAAACAATTCAGTTTTGCATAAGTATGTCGTTAGTTCAATTTAACCCAGAGATAGGGCCCTCTCAGGTGCTATCACGCCGGGCTAGAGTGGGCGTGGAAGTGATGGCAATAAAGGGGTACTCTGCATTACCCAAAGCTCCAGCATCACTATAACCTCACCATCAGATTGTTTAGTGTCATATACAGGACACTCGTTGGGCGGGGGGGGGTCTTGCTCTTGGTGTATTCTTCAGCCCCAGTCGACTGGGCAATTGTAAATTAGAGGGAGTTTCAAGGTATGTAATGGTTTGCAAGCTAGAACAGGAAACTTATACGAGTGAGTTCGAGTCTCATTGAGTGCCCCATTCCTACGGCCTTGTGCCACATCTGTGCAAAAAGCTTAGTAAATTACAACATAATCAGCATATGATTTTTATGATTAAGTAAATTAATTATGAATATCAAAAATGACAGTAGTTACTGTACTGATCCCTGAAAAGCTGGAGGGTATATCCTCTGTTTAAAAATGATTGTTACAAATTTCCATGTTGATATTTCCCCGTGTCAAAAAGCATCCCATCATATTTAATATTCTTTCAGAAATGTTTAAGTTTTTCAATTTCTTTAATTAATAATCATAAAATAACGTATCAAATGTCTTTTTAAAATACAAATATACAATATCCACATTATTCACTGCCATCAACACTTATTTTATAATATCAATATTTTTGAAAATATTATATAATGTTGATTTGATATTTACGAATCCATATCTTCCCCAATAAAATCTAAAAATGTGATTTATCAATTTTCAACAACGTTACACAAGATACTTGTTAGAGAAACTGCACAGTAATTACTTTTTAAATGTATGGAACCTTTTTTATGTTGTGGTATTACAATTGCCGTTTTCCAAATATATGGAAATATGTCAAATTCTAAACATTTCTCGAACAATTTACATATTACATTGATAAACTTTTATTTGAGAAGTATTTTAATATTTTAGGAGGTATTTTCCCAGGTGCTATACTCTTACTAACTTCCCACTTTAAATATTATATCTATAATTGTTTGTACCTTCCTCATAATTTTCCTGTAGTGGACCAAACCTTTGTAAAGAATGAACAAAATTGTTGTTAGTAGACCTTTTATTTGTCGCTGCCTCCCACCAGACACGACTTGACACAAGGTCAAAAGCCCGAAGGCCGATTAAAGTGGGGATAAAGGGGAGAGGAGGTCGGGAACGAGCCGAGACTCGAACCCTGCTTGTCTGTGCTGCTCATCGGCTCACTTAGTGCAATGTGAGCCTGATGAAGCAAGCAGTTTCACGAACCCAAATGTGGATCCGGGCACGTATGCCAGTTTACGGCTTAAACTAGACGCTCGGTCTAGTGCCGTACATGGGTGACAAAGGAGACAAAAGTGCAGCTTGCCCACCCGAGAGTAGCCTAGTCGAAACTAGGTGCCTAATAAAAGGCCCCAAGTCTGCCATTGTTCCTTTTCCAGAGCCACGCTCCGGACCGAAGTCCAGAACAGGCTCCGGGGTTCCCCGCAAAAAGCCAATTGTTGTTAGTAGACCTGCTGTTTCAACTGATGTGTTTCATAATTCAACAGTCAAATCATTCTTTAATGTCCAAACGTTTTTGCAAATTTTGGTTCAAGATTTTACATATTTGAATCATAGTGTGTAATTCTTTTTAATATTCTTAATTTCTTTTTTCATGATTCATTTCTTCCATAACTTCCATAACTTTTTATATTTGTTTTGCTTACACGAAATACAAAAAGTATATTTGTTATTGAAATGCATTGAAAAGAGTTTTTACCATAGGAATAGATTTGTTAGATGGTTTCTTTGATTGCGTTTTATGGCACATCAACCTTTGTAGGTTATTTAATGCCAAATCCATTTTTATACAAATAAACTGTTCTATTTCAAACAATTCAGTTTAGCATAAGTGCACAGTTTGATTGTCCAAAACATTTCTATTTCAAGCTATTCAGTTTAGTTAAACAGTTTTAATTCAGACAATTCCGTTTAGTATAAGTATAAATTTTGTTTACCCTATTTACCAACCCCTCCACTCGTGCAAGATATGACAAAAGGTCAATTTTTAAGTGGAGTTTAACAGGTTTGAATCCAGAGTTTTCCTTCTCCTAGACTACTTGCCTCACCAAGGCTGAAGAACCCAGTATGCCTACTATTTACCCATCGCTGAAGAGAGAATAATTAGATTCATACCTTTCCCAAGGGTAGGGCACCTCGGGTGGTGTAATGGTTAGCAAGGTAGACTAGCAAACCTACACGAGTGAGTTCGATTCTCACTAGGTGCCCAATTCATGCGGCCTTGTGCTACATCTAAGCAAAAAGCTTAGTAAATATCTTTCCCAAGGGTATTGGTGCTATGCGAAATGCATTGATAGATTTTGTTTACACACAGTAAAATGTCAAAACGTCTCTATTTCGAACAATTCTGTTTAGCGTAGTACAGTTTTAATGTTAAAAACTGATCTATTTCTTACAATTCAGTTTAGCATGCATATGCAGTGTTCATGTCTAAACAGTTCTATTTCAAGCAATTCAGTTTAGCATAAGTACGCAGTTAAGTTCTATTTGACACATACATAGGGTCCTATCAGGTCCTACCACTCCGGGCCAGAGTGGACCTGGAAGCGATAACAATGAAGGGGTATTCGGCATTCCCAAAAGCTCCAGCAATACTGGAACCTCACCATCAGATTGTTTACTGTCAAAAACAGCACATTCGTATGGGGGTGTCCTACACCTCTGCAGAAATGCAGTCGGAGTATTCTACAGCCCTAGCCAACTGGACAAAATAGATTTGTAAAAAATTTACAATAGGAATGCATTCAATAGGGTCTTCTATAGGAATTCATTGGAAAGGGATTTACGATAGGAATGTAATGGTAAAAGGTTTTACAATAAGAATGCTTTGGAAAGGGTCTACAATAGGATACCTTGAAAAGGTTCGACTATTGGAATGCATTGGAAGGAATTTACTATAGCAATGTATTGGAACAGGTTTTACAGTGAGAATGCTTTGGAAACAGAATACGATTTGAATGCATTGGAAAGGGATTTACCAAAGGAACGCATTGAAAAGTCTCAAATATAGAAATACCTCGAAAACGTTTTGCATTAAGAATGGATTGGAAAGGGTTTTCTTCACAAATGAACTGGAAAGACTCTGTTTTAAGAATCTAGTGGGTAGGGTTTAATATAGGAATGCGTTTGAAAGGGTTTACCATAGGAAGGCATTGGAAAGAGTCTACAGTAGGAATGCGTTGGAAAGTGCCTAATATAGGAAGGCTTTAGAAAGGGTTTATTATAGGAATGCATTGGAAATGGTGAAGTATGGGATTGCGTCGGGAAGAGTCTAATACAGGAAGGCATTGGAAAGGGTGTACTATAGGAATGCGTTAGAAAGAGTCTAATATAGGAAGGCATTGGAAAGGGTGCACTATAGGAATGCGTTGGAAAGAGTCTAATATAGGAAGGCATTGGAAAGGGTGCACTATAGGAATGCGTTGGAAAGAGTCTAATATAGGAAGGCATTGGAAAGGGCTCACTATAGGAATGCGTTGGAAAGAGTCTAATACAGGAAGGCATTGGAAAGGGCGTACTATAGGAATGCGTTAGAAAGAGTCTAATATAGGAAGGCATTGGAAAGGGTGCACTATAGGAATGCGTTGGAAAGAGTCTAATATAGGAAGGCATTGGAAAGGGCGTACTATAGGAATGCGTTAGAAAGAGTATAATATAGGAAGGCATTGGAAAGGGTGCACTATAGGAATGCGTTGGAAAGAGTATAATATAGGAAGGGATTGGAAAGGGTGTACTATAGGAATGCGTTGGAAAGAGTCTAATATAGGAAGGCATTGGAAAGGGCGTACTATAGGAATGCGTTAGAAAGAGTCTAATATAGGAAGGCATTGGAAAGGGTGTTCTATAGGAATGCGTTGGAAAGAGTATAATATAGGAATGCGTTGGAAAGAGTCTAATATAGGAAGGCATTGGAAAGGGCGTACTATAGGAATGCGTTAGAAAGAGTCTAATATAGGAAGGCATTGGAAAGGGTGTTCTATAGGAATGCGTTGGAAAGAGTCTAATATAGGAAGGCATTGGAAAGGGCGTACTATAGGAATGCGTTAGAAAGAGTCTAATATAGGAAGGCATTGGAAAGGGTGCACTATAGGAATGCGTTGGAAAGAGTCTAATATAGGAAGGCATTGGAAAGGGCGTACTATAGGAATGCGTTAGAAAGAGTATAATATAGGAAGGCATTGGAAAGGGTGCACTATAGGAATGCGTTGGAAAGAGTCTAATACAGGAAGGCATTGGAAAGGGCGTACTATAGGAATGCGTTAGAAAGAGTATAATATAGGAAGGCATTGGAAAGGGTGTACTATAGGAATGCGTTAGAAAGAGTATAATATAGGAAGGCATTGGAAAGGGTGTTCTATAGGAATGCGTTAGAAAGAGTATAATATAGGAAGGCATTGGAAAGGGTGTTCTATAGGAATGCGTTAGAAAGAGTATAATATAGGAAGGCATTGGAAAGGGTGTACTATAGGAATGCAATGGAAAGAGTATTATGTAGGAAGGAATTGGAAAGGGTGTACTATAGGAATGCATTGGGGAGGGTCTCCCTATAGGAATATGTTGGAAAGAGTCAAATATATGAAGACATTGGAAAGGGTTTACAATAGGAATGCGTTGGGAAGAGTTTAATATAGGAAGGCATTGAAAGGTTTTATAATAGGGCATTAGAAAGGGTCTCCTATAGGAATGCGTTGTTAAGATTCCTATATAGGAAGGCATAGGAAAGGGTCTTTTATAGGAATGAATTTGAGTGTAATATAGAAATGCATCGGAAAACATTTTTGCCATAAGAATTCATTAGAAAGAGTCCACCATAGGAATGCATAGGAACGATTCTACGATAAAAATGCAATTGAAAGGTTATACATTAGGAAGGCATTGCAAAGTATCTACTATAAGAATTTATATGAAATGGTATGCTCTAAGAATCCACTGGAAGAGGTCTACTTTAAAGGTCTTCAGTAGGATTGCATTGGAAAGAGTCTTCAATAAAAATGCATTGGAAAGGGTCTACTATACGAATCCATTGGAAAAGGTCTGCTACAGGAATACTTTCGAGAAGGTTTTACTTAATGAATACACTGGAAGTGGTCGACTATATGGATGTATAGAAAAACAGTTGACTATATGAATGCATTGGTATGTTGTTGTTTTTTTTTTTTTATAGAAATGCATTGGAATTTTTTTCATAGGAATACGTAGGAGATGGAGCAGGAGGCTGGGGACGGTGCAGACATTATAACAATAACCCCGACAAAGCGCTGGTATAGAGAAATCTAGTGATTTTTACGTGACCATTTTCGGAATATTCTTCAGCCAATGAACGAGAAGAAAGTTTCTCTTTGTTTATTGGTTCTATTCATGGCAAATGAAGACAAAGGTTTGGATGGATGACAAGAATCATAAACATTGCATATGTTGGCTGGACACCGGGCCAAATTTGTTTGCTTCATTTTCTTTTCATTCTTCTCTCTTTCTTTCATTTCTTTCTTTTTGCTCTTACGTTTAATCTAATCAGGCATTTTGCTTTGACTTTCTTTTCTACATCAAAACAATTTTCATTTCTTGTTCATTTAGAGTTTTCTTTGATTAAATTCTTTCTTTCTTTCTTTTTTTTTCCTTTTATTCTTTCAACCAAAGTAGCCAGTTCTTTTTAATTACACTTCCTCTTACTGTCGTTATTTCTTTGTTCTTTTTACACTACACATACTTTCTTTCTTTTTTATTTCTTTCTTTCTTTTAAAACAATCATATCATATTTCTTTCTTTCTTTCTTTCTTTCTTTCTTTCTTTAAAATAACATTTCTTTTTTCTTTGTTTCTTTGTTTCTTTCTTTCTTTCAATCTGTCTTTCTTCTTTGTTTTGATACGACCATACCTTTTTTCCCGTTGTTTTTATTTTCATTTTCATAAATTCTTTCTCTCTTTCTTTCTTTCTTTCTTTTGAAAGGACCATATCTTCTTTTTTCCTTTATTTTTGTTTTCTATTTCATAAATTCTTTCTTTCTTTCTTTCTTTCTTTCTTTCTTTCGTTTTTCTATTTCATGAATTATTTCTTCCATTCTATTTCATAAATTCTTTCTTTCTTTGTTTCTTTGTTTCTTTTAAAATAACTATATCTTCTTTCTTTCTTTCCTTCGTTCTTCCTTTCTATTTCATAAATTCTTTCTTTCTTTCTTTCTTTCTTTTGAAACAACCTTATATTCTTTTTTCCCTTCGTTCTTGCTTTCTATTTCATAATCATATATTCTTTCTTTCTTTCTTTCTTTCTTTCTTTCTTTCTTTTAAAATAACCACATATTCTTTCTTTCTTTCTTTTTTTCTTTTAAAATAACCATATTTTCTTTCTTTCTTTCTTTCTTTCTTTCTTTCTTTCTTTCTTTCTTTCTTTCTTTCTTTTGAAACCACCATATCTTCTTTTTCCTTCCGTTCTTGCTTTCTATTTCATAATCATATATCCTTTCTTTCTTTCTTTCTTTCTTGCTTTCTTTTAAAATAACCATATATTCTTTCTTTTTTTCTTTCTTTCTTTCTTTCAAAACAGCCATATTTTCTTTCTTTCTTTCTTTCTTTCTTTCTTTCTTTCTTTCAAAACAGCCATATTTTCTTTCTTTCTATCTTCCTTCCTTTCTTTCTTTCTTTCTTTCTTTTTTTCTTTCTTTCTTTCAAAACAGCCATATTTTCTTTCTTTCTTTCTTTCTTTCTTTCTTTCTTTCTTTCTTTCAAAACAGCCATATTTTCTTTCTTTCTTTCTTTCTTTCTTCTTTCTTTCTTTCTTTCAAAACAGCCATATTTTCTTTCTTTCTTTCTTTCTTTCTTTCTTTCTTTCTTTCTTTCTTTCTTTCTTTCTTTCGAAACAGCCAT
>CAUZXS010004725.1:2500-92358 GCA_963585895.1 Sepioteuthis lessoniana | reverse complement strand
GTCAATAAAAAAAGAAGAACCTGCCGAATAGTAAACTTGGCCGTCCTGGCAAACCACAGACAGAAAATAAAAGAAAGCAAAAATAGAGATAAGTTCTTAGACCTTGCAAAAGAACTAAAAAAATATGGAACAGGAAAATGTGTAGAAATTTTGGTAAGGAACTGGTGATCCTGTTTCACCGAACAGCAGCAACCCCTTGGGGTCACGTGGCGTCCATCATAAAAAGGAGCTCGACTGGAGACTCGCTCTCTTTTGGTTCCACTACCAACAACTGTTAGCATCAGGTCCATTGTAGCAGCCCTTGACGGCATACGTATTTTGGTACCTTCCACCACCCGGGACCCAAGAGCGACGAACGCACGTGCAGAGTTAACAGGAACAGGACACACAGTTAAGTTCCAGCCGGCATTTTATCTGCAAATCAACTACTTTACCCTACTTTACCTTCAAACACATTCACAAGACCTTTACCTTAAACTTTACAACCTTCACAACAAACCTAACCATATTTTACATCTTGAACTCTTCCTTGAACTCTCTTTTATGAACTGTTACTTACACATTCGTTGTTTATTCCATTTGGTGTAAAACCCTGTTTATTGTTGTTGTTGTTGTTGTATATAAATTTTGTTGCACGTACAAGTAGTTCGTCTTCCTTTCTTCAAAAGCTCTCACCCAAATCTCTACTGCTGGTTGAGTACGGTTTATTCTTTTACAAAACGTAGGAATAAACCGGGCTTTTCGGGGTATATAAAATTCCCCACAAATGACGGTGATACCAATTGTGGTTGGTGCACTTGGGACAATCCCGAAAGGATTAGTAAAGGGACTGGAAAACTTGGAAATAAGGGGAAAAGTTGAGACCATCCAAACTACAGTATTGTTAAGATCAGTCAGAATACTGAGAAGGGTCCCGGAGACTTGAGGAGATTTGTTGTCACTCCAGCAAGAAGCCATTAGCTAACACTGGTATGAAAAACTCTCAAAAGAGAATAATAATAATAATAATGATATTGTGTCCGGTTGCTCATTTATATTTTCTTTTTTCAGAATTTACTGAATAAATAGCGTGGGCATTTAATTTTTTTCTTGTATGTTTTCGCTTTGTGCCATTTTCCTATTTTCCCACTCGTGCATTTTTACCTGTGCCATTGTTGCCTAAATTCATCTGTTTGGTTCCGCATGAGGCCAAAATATGACACAAAGTCAGTTTAGTGTGGGGATAATCCCCAGGAATCGAAATATTTTGGCAATTTAAACTCGTTTGGGCCAGAGAAAACGATTGCTTATTAATTTGGTTGTAGCTTGGCGTCCAGGATGTGAGAGGTTGTGAAAGTGTTTGAATATGTTTTTTCTCAGTGAAGGTGGTATATATGGTCTTGAATAACCAGTCCCCAAATCGCAGAGTTGTGTTTTGGTTCCAAATGTGACGAGGCGTTCCTTCAATCGTAAAGAAGTGTTCCCTTTTACTTTGTTTAATGTGGTATCTTTTTGTTGTTCATCTACAATGAGGTCGAAGGTAAGGGTGTCTGAATCGATAGATTGTATTGTGGAGTGCAAGAGTGTATCTGCCTTGATATTATGTGAACCTTTAATGTAATGGATATCCGAAGTAAATTGGGATATATAATCCAGTTGTCGAGTATCTCTTGTATATTTTTCAGTATTCACGTGTTAGGCGTATCTGAGAGATTTGTGATCTATGAAAACAGTAAAATTTCGCCCTTCGATCAGATGTCGAAAATGCCTTATAAATAAGTAAATTGCAAGTGACTCCCTCAAGAAGATAATGCATTTTTGTTATGCGTTGTTTTATTTTATCGCAAAAAATATTTGCTTTTCTGAACCATTTTGCTTCTGATGTAGAACTGCTCCGATTCAATCACCTGAGGCGTCGATTGTCAATGGGAGTGTTGAGTAAGTATTATCACTGATAATAGGAGAGTTTGGTAAAATCTGAAAAAAACGGAGTTAACGCTTCTCCGTGTATGTCGAAAAAAATTGTAGCAGGGCGATACTTAAAATGCAGGCAGCAATCGGGGTTGCAAAAAAGAATTGCTCTTTAAGCGACCCGCCCAACTAGGTCTGGTAACAGGACTATCCCAATTTCTGGGGTAGAAAAATAATGGTCTGGTCTGGTCTGGTCTCTTCGGTAACACGAGTTCGAATGACGAGGAAGAGGTGACTGAACCTGAATATATAGGTTGTGTTCACCTCTCACTCTCTCTCCTCCTACTCTCAACTCTGACCATAAATATCAGAGGCTGATAGACATTCATGTCTGCCAATATATCCTCCGAAACGGAGCCCGCAAGATGTAAGTAACACTCTACTCATTTCTTTTTCCACATGTATAAGTCTTTTTGCATCCTTATTCTTTTGTTTTTGCAACATGTTCATGATCGGAGCCAAAATTTTGGAACAACCTGAAATAAATCTACGGTAGTAGATTATTAAACTGAGAAATCTTCGCAGTTGTTGCAGTGATGTTGGTTGCGGCAAATATTGTATTGCTGCTACTTTCTTTGGGACAAGTGCAAGTCCGTGTTTATCGAACACATGGTCCAAGAAATTCAGCTTCGAAACAGCAAAATCACGTACGTGTGTGTTATGCGGGAATAACTCCAGGGCCACCTGTGTGTGTTAATGCACTTGTTTGTTGCCCCTATCTTGTCCGTCAAGTGTCCCGCAGTTAAAGGCCCTTCAGGCCGATAAAATTCTGGGTCGCTTATGTATATAAATCAACCAACATCCCCCCATACATACATAAAATGAACATTTCAAAATTTTGTAAGTTACCATTCTCCATGGCGGTTGGGTGTCTTGCCTGCAGTGACTCTCTTCAGAAGTGGTTGCCTTTGTAGGGGGACATGTTATTTTGTAGATATTGTTTGGTCCTCCAAAATTTATGTTGTAGTTTAGTGGTATGTTATGTTTGGGAAAAGGCACATGGAGACAAATGTAGTAAAGATGATATGGAACGGCGCGAACAAAAGGAACATTCAAAACGAGGCGACAAACAAAACAAATTTATATTCATAACAAAACATGCAATGATACATCTAAAACATTACAATGGTTCTATTATTGTTCGTAAAATAGTCCTGTGTATGTGTGTGTGTGTGTGTGTGTGTGTGTGTGTGTGTGTGTGTGTGTGTATGTGTGTGTGTGTGTGTGTGTGTGTGTGTCTAACACAACTAAAACTACAGAAAGGGTTAAATAATAAAAATGTCCTATTCATGTTGACTACGTATTTCTAAATGTTCGTTTCTTTATGTGGTTCGAGGCAGTTGTTGTTTCCGAGGCTGGAAAAAGTCTCACAGACAAGGTATACTGAGGAAAGGAACGTTTGCATGGCTTATACATTTTAAGGCGTTTGACGTCTGTTGGAAAATATGAGAGAGTGATATTATTTTCTCTGGAAGTCACACTGAAGAGAGTGTGTTAGCCCTGCAAGTGAAATTGTGAAAAAGAGGAGTGTTTGAAGACGAAGTATTTATAGACAAAGTATTTATAGAAAATACGTGTCATGGAATCGGCTCCAAAAAACTCGGGACGAAATTCAAATGAGGACGTAGTTTTAAACACTGATCATGGTTTCCCGAGACTGAATATTTGCGTGCGTCCGCCATCTTTGTTTCGGGAACAAGTGGCATACCGCCCATTTTAAATTATAGGAGTGTAAGTCCTATACCTTTCAGCTATGTCTGGTTGCTGTTGTTTGGTGTTTTCTTCACTGCCATTGGTGGTGATATCTTGTTTGCAGTTTATTTCTGTCATGTTGCTGTGTTTTGGTCAAGTTATGAGTCTTAGGTGTCTCCTATTTCTCACTAGGCTTTTTCCATTTTCCAATTCAATCATGTATCACCAGTATTCAAACTTTTCTGTTACAGTTGCCTTTTTCCAATATCGGTTCTTGCTATATGGCTGCACAGTCACCCTTTCTTAATTCTGTCAGGTCATTTTCTTTTGCTGTTGTTTTGCCTTATTTTAGTTTTTGTTTCTTTCGCATTAAATAGGGATAGGAATTTCTTCATTGTAGGCAATACACTTCTCAATTGCCTTCCAAAGAATCTCTCCGCTGAGGACATTCCAGTAGATATTGAAGGTGTGTTGGTGAATTCTAGTAAAATCTCTTTGACGGAATCATCGATATCTAATTTTCTGATGTCTTTCAGGGCTTGTTCTTTGAGGTCAATGCATTCTGCAGTTGATACGATCGAGTCAAACTGATTTCAGTTGAATCATATTAAATTTAGCTTTTGACAGAGATTACAGCTTAAAATCGGTTGTACCTTTTCATTCACGACCATGACTGAGGCAATCGTTTTTCTTTTGTTGACAGGGTTAATGAGTTCTATCCTCATAGTTCCTTCAGTTCTAACCTTTTATCAAGCTTCTTTCCTTTCTTTAGTAAGTGCTCCGTTTTGTTGTCGTTAACGAATGTTGCAGGAATCACATTTTACAGTTGTTCCGGAATCTAACATGAATTTAATTGGTTTGCCATTTAATCTTAAATTCGTGTGAACCTTATGAATTGTCTCCCTTCCAATACGAAAACATTCATTGACATCTTTTTCTTTACGTTTACCCTTACAAATTTTTGATGTGGCAAAATAGTGCTTTCTTTTGCATTTAAAAAATTCTTGACCATAAGCCGGACAGTTTCTTATTCTTTTCACGTGGTTTCTCTGACTATAGATGCAATCATATTTCTTTTTATCTCTTTCACTTGCATTGATATCTCTCTCATATGTGTCATTGCCAACGTTTAATTTGTCTTATTTTTCATTTTTTTGCGACTTGATATTACTTTGTTCTGCGGCTCTGCATCGGTCAATACATTGTGTCAGGGTTAAATCAGGTTCCCTCTGGAGAATTTCTTGCGTTGTTCTATCGTGTATTCCTTTTATTATCTGTAATTTGATCATATCGTTTTCGGTGACGTTGCAATTTTGAATTTCTCTGGAAGCAATCTACCGCGACCTGCCGATAAACGTAAATAGATCAGATTACACGCTCGCCTTAGGACAATTATATCCGGGTACGGCCGGAAATGACTAAGCCCTTTTTTTTTCTTATGACCTTGACATCTCGTTACAGCTAAAAAAAAGGGGGGGGATAAATTAAAATTAACAATATTTACAAAACACTTCGGCCAAAAATAACTTGATAAAAATAGAACTAATAGTCGTCGCCAGCTTATAGCAGGTTAAAAATGTACTTAATTGCTACACCCATTTTTTATAAAAGAATTTCCTATTCACGCGGCTGGGACTGTGTGTCATAGCGCCTTCGTAATATCAACAAGTCCTTTTTCAACGCTCGTTTGGGCCCTGGCCCTGCGACAGGACCCACCTTAAAAACGGCCTTGTGCCACATTCGTACGCTGGTGGGGCGTAGGATAAATAACGGCGCGTCCTTCGCGTTTCTTTGTGTCCTGTGGTGGGGCGCTCTCGACCGGCTGTGGTTGCGTGCCGCACAGTTCGTTCGAGTGTGTTCCACCACTGGATACATCCCCTCTGGCCTCAGGGGTCCGTCCCCCAGGCTTTAACCCTCTCCGGAGGAGTTGGGTTTATCGCCCGACGCCTGAGGCACCCCGAAAAGGGGAATGCCGACGGGGTCCGAGGCATTTTTGGAACTGCCTGTTGCGTTGGGCTTCGGCCCTGCGACAGGACCCACCTTAAAAACGGCCTTGTGCCACATTCGTACGCTGGTGGGGCGTTGGATAAATAACGGCACGTTCTTTGCGGAGCTCATACGAGGAAAAGAATCCTACGTTATTCGTGGTCGCATTCGCCTCACCGTCACTTCTAGTGGTAGATTCAACACCCTTTTTTTTACGGTCCATTTTAAGGGCTATGAGAGGTCTCCTTCTGCGTGTCGGAGCATCTCTAACTGGTTATTAATGACCTGTTGAAATAGACGGCCAGGAGGCAAACACGAAGAGGACTCACTAAAACCAGCCGGTCTTAACCATCGCTCGGTTCTGCTCGTCCGTTCGGCTTCGCAGCGCTAAAGGCACGGGTTAGCCTTTAGCTCCCACTTCGATACCTGCGGAGCGCTAAGATAACGCCAATCTTAGCCACGCCCCCTGGCCTGCTCGCCCTCACAGCTTTGGCGCGAAAAAGCCTTAGCTATTGTCTCGATCCGCTCCCACAGCTTTGGCGCCAAAAACCTTAGCTACCACCACAGCTTTGGCGTGAAAAAGCCTTAGCTACCGCACAGCTTTGGCACGAAAAGCCTTAGCTATCGTCTCGATTCGCTCTCACAGTTTTGGCGCGACAAAACCATAGCCACCGCCCTATACGCTCGCACAGCTTTGGCGCCAAAAGCCTTAGCTATCGTCTCGATCTGCTCTCACAGCTTTGGCGCGAAAAAGCCTTAGCTACCGCACAGCTTTGGCGCGAAAAGCCTTATCTACCACCACAGCTTTGGCGCGACAAAGTCATAGCTACCGTAAACGATACGCCCGCACAGCTATCTGACACGACAAAGCCATAGCCACCGTAAACGATATGCTCGCACAGCTAGGGGCACGACAAAGCCCTAGCTTCATCGATCCACTCGCTCGACTGCGTATATGCTAAGGCCTGGCAAACCTTAGCCGTTCGTTCACTCGGTCCGCAGTACTAAGACGCGATACAATCTTAGCAAACCATGCTCGCTCGATCCGTACGCTACCAAGCTGCCAGCACCTTCTTCGACCACGACGCTGTTACAGACGCTCCTGCATTCTACGACTCGACTGATCTCAGCTCCCAGCAACGATCATCCAACCGCACCTACGACTCGAACATACCAGCTACTGATATCGCCCATCTAGCTGGAGACCGAACACTACGACCACGTCTGTAATTTCTGACTATGAATTGCCATTCTTGTTGATTTGTTACCTTGCCTCTTTGTCCTTTTCATTGTCTTTGGTTGTCACTACTCGCACGCATTAAACTAAAATTCATTTGCGGGGTCGACTCGCTTATCGGCTCCGCAACAAATCCATGTGGTGATGCGTATGTAGGTGGTTCCGTTGTAGTGATATGTTAACCAGCCTGACAAATTTCATCCATATGTTTTAAAGGAGTGATAAGAATGTGAAATGTTTTTTTACTAACTCCTGCAATCCATTAGTAGTTAGTATTGCCGAACTATAAGATGAAACGATAAAATTGTCGTCCTAAAGAAAACAACACTACAGCTTTATTTTAAAACTTTTATTGAAAAAATCAATTCAGGTAACTTGATTATGTAGTAGAGCTGACATCTATTCAGTGTAGCCACTTTCAGCCTCAATCACCGCCTCGATACGGATCCGGAATTGGGAGCATGCCTTTTCCATAAGCGCTGGCGGGAGCTCGGCGAATACTCGGTGGATGGCGGCGATTAGGCTGGCTTTGGTATTGTGGGAGGTCATGTTGGTGATGTTCTCGACGTATGACCAAACGAAGTAGTCCAGCAAATTCAGGTCGGGGGAGGAGAGGGGCCAGTGAGAGAAGGGTACAAAGTCGTAGCACTCCTTCTGAAGCCAAGCCTGGGTCTCTTTGGACTTGTGGGCCGGCGCCGAGTTCTACTGCCACACCCAGGGTCTACCACCGACCACCTGATTGCACCAGGGGATCACCACACTCTTCAGCGCACCCAGGTACACTTTGGTGTTGACTTTCAAGCCGACTTTGAAGATGTGAGGTGGCATGATGTGGCCCTCACTTGAAACCACACTAGAGACCATAACCGTAGCCGGAAACTTTGTTTTCATCACCCAGGGCACGTTGAACCGTCCGGATTTTCATTTTGAGGGTGCTGGCAATGGTCCTGTTGTCATAACTTGGATCGCTAGAGACCATGAGTTGTACAGCGGCGCATCTCCGATCTCGCTCGTTGAACATTGTGTCACTTTCAGACATGATAGACGGCTCCTATCGCTCTTGGTATTTGTACACAATTGGCCAACAAGTAGATGGTCTGCAACAAAAAAAAGAAAACCGGTTTTCATTAAACGGAAATGGAATCGTCGTCTTTTCTAGGGCGACAATTTTATCGTTCCACCCTGTAATTCTTGTTGATGTGTAGAGAGAGGTGATCCTTTTTGCCATTCGCTTCGATTAGAGAGTGTGTAGCTATATTCATTGATAACTGGAAATGCGATAAAAAAAAATCTGCTCCTAGCATTGACGCTTTCACTTGTGTTCGCGGGAAAACCATAGAAAAGATCCCAAATTGAGCGTTTGTGATATATCTCCGTATGTTTCGATTTTCGATCGATTTGAGGCCTGTAGAGTATATATGCATAATATATGGTTTTGTTGAGAATCCGGTGGATTTGTGCTGTAACAGTCGGAGAAATTTTATTAACCAGCGGAAAAAGAAACCGATTTGGATTTTGGAAGAACACAATTATACATTACAGATGAGTAATGGCGAAATGGATTTTTGAAATCAAGTGTAGATAACAATTATGTTATTTTGATGAGAAGGAATTTGACAAAATCATTTGTTAATGTTTAAACTAAGGCAGTCAGAAGATAGGTAAATTGTTTTGACAGGTCACTGTGTTCCGGACAGTTTGAATTGAAAGAACGAGTTCAGATCAAAGCCCAGATCTGCCAATCATCGAAAGCAACTGATCTAAAATTAAATAACCTACTTCCTGAATTTAATATGGAATTTATTTTTTCCCAACTTCTCAGATTAAATATATATATATAAAGCGAGGGATTTTCTCGCAGAGGTAGACCAGCGGCAGACGAGCAGAATGTAGGAACTAGATTTCACACACTCTTGGCTTTGACCTTGTGTCAGACTACCCAGAGTAGAGAGGCAGAGAAAGCCATATTATATGGTGGTTGGACGTGATGTAGTCTTACCAATAGACCCCTTTGTAAAGAAATGAGAAAGAATGTGATAATGCGACGCCTTGAGAGATGCTCCTGTGCCAGACTTGTGAAAGTAGAAAAGTAAAGTGAAGCCTGAAATAATGCAACACGTTAAAGTAACCTTGTGCTAGACCTGCGGAGATAGAGTTGCGAAGAGAAATCAAGATAATATGATACTTTAGAGACCAGCGTGGAGCAGACAAGAGATTTCCTTGTGCCAGACTCGTGGAGTTAAAGAAACGAAGAGTAATTGAGATGATATGATACTTAAAAGGAGACTGTCACCAGACTGCTCTGGGTATAGAAAACGCGAAGTGAATTAAGAGAACACGATAAGAACCTCCTGCGAAGAGAACGCGAGTTGAATTCCCCCGTCATTTTGAGATTTGACCTTCTACCAGACTATCCTGGGAGTAGCAAAAAGCGAAGGGAATTAAGAAAACACGAGAAAAGCCCGAATTAGCGCATCAGCAGAAAAATATGACTACTAGATTCCACATCTTTAACATTGTACTAGACTGCCCGGAGTACAGAAAGCGAAAAAGCTAATCGTAATACAATGCTGCGAAAAAGCAAAGAAGCTAAATGTAATAAGCTGTAGCAGAAGGTAATTTGGTTTGGCGCGCAATTTAATTCGACGCATAATTTCACCCAATCAGGATGAGTTATCCTATTCAAACCGGACCTCCTTTCCGAGCAGCAGAAATTGGGTAAGCTACCAAACACAATCTCATTGGTTGAACAACGCCGGCCAGTGCAGACGTCCCATTGGTCGTTCTTCAATAGCAGCAGCAGCATGGAGACATGAGGGAACCTATCTAATTTATGGATTCCTTGAGTCTAATATCTCTTAGACCAAGGAATACCAGATGAATATGAATTAGATACATTCAATACGCCACCACAGGAACAACTTTATGTCACCCCCAAAATTGGCTATGTCGATGCGATGCCCTTATTCCGCTCTCGACACCTAGCTCTCAATTCACCTCTGGGTCACTTTAATGGAGACAACGCCCGCCTCTCTACCAGACGCACAAAACTCACGGTGACTCCCGAGTTTATTTCCTCCAACGGCAAACATGGCTTTCGTTAAACTACAGCGAACACAATCCCTCGCACGTCCCACGATACGCGCTGCTTTCTCAACTCTATCATATCTCCATTTCGTCTCCTTACTCACAATCTTTCCTACGAGACTTGCAGCACAAACACAAACTAAATATTCCATGCTGCAAATAAAAACTATTCCTAAACACATTTCGACTATCGGCATCTTACTTCTTCATCCTTCTTTTATATACCTAACAACAATTAGCGAGGGACCTCCCAAACTTAGCGAGGAAACAACTTAACATAAACACACACATACGTTACAACCATTCCTCGCTAATAACACTTCTCACTCGCCTAACAACAAAAATAGGGCTAAAAAGCACTTGTCAAGTAGTACCAATGAGAAAAGCAAACATAACTGCCATTTAAGATTGGCTTGTGCCAGACTATAGACACCGAGAATAGGAAAGCCTAAAATTTATCCGAGGAAATGACGGACTGTTAATTCGTAAACTGATCTCTGACTAGAACTTACCACTTCTGGGATGAGTGAATATATGTATCATCTTCAAACGATATAAATAAATATAGTTATTTTTGCAAGCCGTGTTTTGTTCTCTGTCTCTTGGCATCGACCTTTTTTTTTAATTTAATTGTGCGGTCTCATTCGTTTACTCTCCGACCGGCGACTCCGACTAGTGATTGATCTCTTGTTTTGATTTTAAAAAAAAACATAACGTGGGCAGATAACGAATCGATCGTGTGATTTGAAGATATATCCAACCAGCACATTGGAAGCGGAATCATCCTCGTGTTTGGCGAGGACGGCTATAATGTCACAGTGCGTCGGTGTCGATTAAAAATACATATCCGTTTTTTTTTTTGTACTGGATGTAAAATAGAGGTCCGTATTCTGATCCAGTTGCTGATGTCATCTTTATTTGCTGCCGGTGCAATCGACAGACGGTTGTTATGTAGAAGTGTGGAAGGTCTTTGCATTGAAATTACTTGGTTTTGTACACTTCTTTGCTTCTTTTCCAAATTCATAATTATACAATCAGGTATTGTTGGTAAGTTGTTTTCTGAAGAACGAGTTTGACCGACCTCGACTTTTGCGTGGTGAGTAGGATCGATTTTTGAATTCTTAGCGAGAAAACCGAAATTTTTGCATTCCACTAAGGGAAGCTTTTCGACAAAATAGGCATATTGCAAGCTTTTGTGACAGAGAGAACTCCCCTCCAGATTAATTGATTAATTAACGATTCTAAGGGATTAGAATGAATTTGTTGATTAAATGGATGAAAGGGTGGATTTGGAAATAAGTTTGTTTTTTGTTAATATAGGGAATAAGTACAGAAAAATTCCTATATCTTTTATTTTTCTTTTCATTTTATTTCCTATCTTCTTCTTTTTTTTTTTTTTTTTTTTTTTGACCGACGTCCTGGGATTGAGGGATATATTCGTTGAGTGGATCTTGTGATAAAAGCGGTAATGAAACCTGTGTGGCCTAGATGGGGAAAAGTTCAAATCAGGGCCGGAGACGGCATAAGTAGATTTTTCCCATTTCAAGAACCTTTTGTCAGGCAAAAATAAGCGGGGCGACCAAGATTCATTTTAGTAAAAGACAACGACCACCTGTGGAATCTGAAAATTTCGGTCAACCTGGCAATTTACATATCATTATTCATGGGCGTACCCGGGGATTGTCGAGACCCGCCCCAATTTATATAAGCAGTGTGCAGCGCCCATTCATCAGTGGAAATCAGATCAGAGAAATATCAAGAGAGATAGAGAAGGGGTCAGAGCAGAACCCATCCGAGAATTGAGGGTCAGTCTCAGAATTGCGGGCGAATTCAGGATTAGTCCAGAACTGAGAGTTCGAAGCAAAAGTTCGATAAGACCGGATGACTCTGTGAATTGTGCCTGATTCAATTATAACCAATAGTTAAACACGGACATTACGAACTCCCCATAATCAAGTCAACGAAAGCCGAGATAAGCAAATTTTTTTTTTTTGATAACCAGGAAACGATAATTGTCCCCCTTGCATCTTCTGTTTGATCTCTGTAACATTTCCAAACAAACGAATAAGTTTCGTGTGAACTTTTCCATCGTTTTGTATTCTACGCATTTCTGTAAATACGTCTATAGCTAGATAAAGGTAATAGCTTTAAAAAGATTGTATCATACAAAAATCAAAAGCGTTGGTTTTCCTTTTTTGTGTGTTTTTGTGAATCGCGGCAGGAACTGTTTTCTCCACAGACAGCGATTTTACTTCGGCGTGGATTTCGGCCAAATCTAGATCGACTCCCACAGTGGAAACAGTCTGAGGTAGCTAAAACACCACCATTCGGATAAAAAATTCACAACGTGGCGAATGGTGGCAGTTATCTCAGATTAACAAGGAAAGCCGAGGGATTTGAGTACAGTGAAAACTCCCCGGCTAAGCTAGACGCATCGGACAGGGCTGGATCTCCAACGCCAGACTTTACGGTGTGAGTTTCTTTGCATAGAAAATTGCATTTAATTGTGGAAACCAGAATAGCACATTTGTTGAATTATAAATTGGTAAATTTACGGTTATTGCAACTTCCATATTTTCACTAATGTTCGTGTCCATTTTCTATGTCTTGGTGTGTTGGTTATGTTAAAAATGTGTTATTTTGAATAAACATTTTTTTAGGAAGAAATGTTCCAGGTCACTACTTTGTGGAAGAATTTGTATTATTTAGGTATGTGGTCGAACGTCGGGTTCCTTTTATTGAAACCTTGTTTTATCAGATCAGGAAATTGTGAATTTGTCTCACGTCATAAGGTGACCACTTTGTTAGGGTCAGTCTATTCGGATTGAAAAGAAAAAATATCCAAGTCTCCAATTCACAAATATGTTGCATAGCCACATAATACATATGTTATGCAGAAACATAACGACGCAATAAAGACGAGCGTACACAGGTCTTTAGAAAAATATACCTCTCACTTTATTGAAAGGATTCGAAAGGGTTACTTAAGGTTTTACTGTGAGAAGGAGTTGGAGACCGAACAGAACTGCAACATATTGTTATGGCCATAACAGTGTTTCTTTCTCGTTCTCCTGGGCTCCTCAACCGGGGGCCTGGGGGCCCAACCTCTCTGGGTGCTGGTCTTCTCTACCGCATCTTATCTCCAACTATTCGAACTTCCAGTGCACCGAGTTATATCATTGTTCAACGCCCACCTTCTTCTTGTAGGCGTCACAAATCGCACTTATTCAACCCGTCCACGGTCAAGGTTATATTCTGATATTCCTCGATCGGATGCACCTGTTATTTACACCGGTGCATTTCCTATTTTGACAGCCGGGCCGGGCCGGAGGTCAATATATAACAAATACAATACAAATTTATTAAAACAACGTGAAGAATTTTTTTTTTTGACAAGAGAAAAACCAGACTGAAATAATTATATATTTATATACATATGAAGATTTGAAATTTAAAAATTCTTTTTTGCTTTGTTGTATTAGCGTTGTAAGAGACTGCAAGTTCAAAAGTTCATCAATATTCTAGTTAAGAAATAGTATTAGTCAATACAATGTATGTATATGTGTGCATGAGTGTGAAGCATCTATTAGCGGAGTGTATGTTTGACTGCTGACTGAATGTTTGTGTACGTGTGTGGGTTGAGTAATTTACTAAGCTTTTTGCTTTGATATGGCACAAGGCCACATGAACGGGTCACTCAATGAGAATCGAACTCACTCGTTAAGGTTTGCTAGCTTAGCTTGCTAACCATTGCACCACCTGATTGAAGTTGTCTCAAAAGATGATAAAACTTCTGTTATGTCAATGAATATTGGGGGGGGGGTCGCAGTTGACTGGTGTGTTGTCATGATAACGACATGGAAATTTGCTTGGTGTTCGCATGTCCATGTTGCAGCTAGTGTGCGCGTCTTGGTTACTTGAGAGAATTTTGTTGGATGCTCGCATGCCCGGTTGCTGGTCCTGTATGTCTGCTGCTGCTGAGAATGGGAAAAAATAGATCTCCTGATCACGTAATCGGCTCCAAACGAAAGCTTTTTAAGTCTGTGCGAAAAATCCCTTCATCTGCGGCAGGTTCATTTGGAGTTCAACTGCGCGGACGTAATCAAAAGCATCACACGTGACTATCCTGTCAAATCAGATTCCAGAAACCGCTTATCTAATTATAGATCCTAATTTTTTACTGATTGATGCAAACGTTTTTGTTTTAGTGATTCTGATCCACTTTACGAGTGGGCGTTTCTTACTTATTTGTGCTTCGCTAATTGGTTGTAAAATATAGGATTTTATATCCTATACTATCTTTCCTCGATTTGAGTTCTGATTAGTCCATAATTTCTCGCCATTTTTAAGGCCTTATCGAGCTTCAAATTTGGGGTAAGCTGAAGGCGTTCCGATAATCCTTTGTCCTGAAGACCGATAATGAATCTGTTCTTTCTTTCTTTGCTCTTGTAAACGAAGTTACAACCATCTACAAGTTTGTATAATGCTCTCGCAAATAATATCACATTTTCCAGGGCGTTGTGCTCGCAGGCGAAACATGGCCTTTTCGTGCATAGTGTTTTTCTTGAGCATGAAATGTATTTTGAATTTTATTATTACAGTTCTGAAGTCATTTTCGTCTTCCTTCTTAATGTAATATCATTAAGGATAATTAATTATATTAAGTAATTATTCTATTTGTATTGGTAAATTGTAAATTGGCTGGAAAACTTTGAATTGAAATGTAGCTCGCATTGAAAAGCCATACGCGTGCACATGCGGTGACCAGGATGTCATCTCATGTCAAAATAGGGTCTTGTTTTGAAATCAGGGCTGAGGTGTAAGGGAGGGCGCTACTTCATTCACTGGATTGCTCCACTTTACCCTTGATCCTTACCTTATAATGCTGATTTTTGAACAAGGTTACATCAAGTATCATTTTTTTGAGTTTTTGGTATGACTCGACCAGGGATTGAACTCCTGTCTCTCGGACCATTGGCGAACACTCTACTCATTAGGCCAATAGCCCGATTCATTCTAGTAAGAGGAAAAATTAAGATATATTATATAAGAAAAGTTATTTTGAGTTGGAGTCAGTTAGGGGCAGTTCATAGTTCAGAGCTCAGACGCAGAGACGGTCGGTTAAGAATCCTCTGACGCGTGGGGATGAGTGGGGCGAAGCATAAGCACTCGTGTGATTGGTCAAGAGCCATTGTCGGCAATCAATCAGAGCACACAAGACATATGGCGTTAGGTTCTGTTCTGGGGTACAAATACAAACGCAATAGAGACATCGCCCTCTTACATATGCTGCAGACCGCCCAAGTAGACGTTGACACGCCAGCGACTTATAAGAGCCAATGACAACGTAAGGTCGACCACACTGAAGCAACAGACATTTAATATCCTAAGTGAAAAGATAAGTTCGCTGGCATATTATTTTGCAACTTATTAAGTTCACTTAACAATTCCTTGACAACTCTCGCTTGTAGTGGGTACATATAATTGTTTAATGGATATGTTACTCTCCAATTTGTAGTGAGTGAGTGTGAGTGAGTTCTCGTCCGTATTTTAAGGGTATTACGTTCTCGTTTAGTTCCACCACAAATACAACATAAATCTTACAAGAACGTAAACAAATGGACTATGACAACAACGAATAGTAAGAAATAGTTTAATGATCATAACAAACAGGTTTAAAATAATTAGAAAATACAATGTTCATGTTATGTGTGTATGTAGAAAATATAGTTGCGGCCAGTTGAATGAAAATAGGTTTGCTCACTCGTGTGTGTGTGTGTGTTTTAATGTTAATAAAGTCTTCTTCGGGTGTTTCATGTCGAACTCGTGAGCCAACAGGGAACTTCAACTCGAACCCTTTATTGTAGCAATTGGACGGACAAAATAAGCATAAAAGGTAGTGGCAAGGACAACAGGACACGGCACCAACAAAACATGTATTCTATGGCCTGTTGGTTGGGGTTTGGAGTGTTACAAAATACAATGAGAAAAAACTTCATTTAACACAAGACAAACAAGGAACATCTAATATTTAAACAATTTATAGGGTTTGAGGGAATTTGTTATTTTCCCGAACACTATATATTTTATGGCAACAGAAATGAATTACGAGACTTTTCTTTAACAACACATAACAGCGAAAGTTTTTATTTGCAGCTTTGAGGAGGTTTGTTCTTGGTGCTGCAAGACTCGTAGTGTTTAGGCTTGCTGGATGTTTGAGACGAAATGGCTTAGCGGGATGCTGGAAATGGCAGCGTGTCGTTGGACGTGTGAGGGAAGTATTCAAAGTCACAGTGTTTGTTTTGTGTCGAGAGCGGAGTGGCGCTCGGATCGACATAGTAAATTTTTGTGGTTCTTGTGGAAGGCATGCTGAACGTATCTAATTCATATTCAACTGGGATTCCTTGGTCTAAAATATATTAGACGCAAAGAATCCATAAATTAGAAGGTTCCCTCGCTGAGTGTCCATGTTGCTGCTGCTAGGGTTAAAGCCACAGTGAGTTGTCCTCACTGGGTGGCTTGTTTAGCTAAAGGGCATCGCTAAGCAGGGGCGACCAGAGACACGTCCGTTCTGGTCGCCGTCTCAAGCCGAAGAGAGTGTGTTTGGCCGCTCACCCGTTTTGCTAGCCGGAAATGAAGGTCCGGGCTGAATGGGATAAGTCATCCTGATTGGGTGAAATTCAGTGTTGAATTAAATAGCGCGCCAAAACAAAATATGAGATTTTCCTCTTCTCTACAAATTTTTATAAAACAAAAACGTCAACTTGGATTTGAATGTTCAGAAGTTCCCTCCGCAAGTAGTAAATTTTCGAAGTGGTGGAAAGTCAGATATCAAGAAAAAGGGGAAAGGAGGAGAATGTTTTTAAAGAGTACTTATTCCTTTTTCTTTTCTTTTCTTTTCTTCTCTTTCTTTTATGGTCAGGTAGTGGAACTAGCAGAAAGGTAGTTTCGGCTCTTAACTCAAGGGCGGACGTTACTTCTCTACTGGTTATCGTATTTACGTGCTTCCTTGGGTCTCTTTTTGTCCTCACTGACTCGGTTCACAGAAAACCTGAGCATTTATCTCTCTCCACCAGCTCCAAATTCGCCACTCCAAAATCCTTCTAATTTTGGCGCGACCGCTTCCCATTGGCTACTTTACTTTTTATTATTTTTCTTTTTTTTTTTTTATTTTTAACCGGATGGATGCGTGGAGCCTTATGTGTGGCGACGCGTTTATATATTTTGTATGTGGCAGCCGACGAGTCAACATCCGGTTGGGAGTTTTATTGTTAATTCCTAAATCCCCACAATTCTCAACAGTATCAATTACAAACGTAATACAAAAAGCAAGTGTAAAAATTAATTAACAGCGTATAGAATACGTATTTTTTAGCCTTGAAATAACCAACTCCAAAAACATGCATAAGAACATTCTAGAAATTTTGGATCAAAATCGCATTAATATTAAAGTTACATTTTTATATTTTTCAACCAATCAGCTAAAAACACAAAATAAGAACATTCTAGAAAATCGGGCTCAGAAACTACAATATAGAAAAATATAACAATGTATCATAGGAGGAACGTGTCTTCTCCCATGTTGGTTGTTTGTCTCTTTCGGGGTTTGACGAAATTCCTGAGGCTGTGTTCGAAGCTGGAAGAAATCTAACCGAAAAGGCACAATAAGAAAGAAAGAGGTTGCAGAATGTATACGCACCCATGTTACGCGTATTGAGTTGTGTTACTAAGTGGAGAGAGAGAGAGAGAGAGAGAGAGAGAGAGTGTGTGTGTGTGTGTGTGTGTGTGTGTGTGTGTGTGTGTGTGTGTGTTGTCTCTGTAAGTGAAAAATATAAGAGAATGAGTTCTTGGAAGAAAAAAGTATATATAGGCAATCCTTGTCATGCAGTCGGATCAAAATGCGTGGGACAAAATCAAAGTTGCGGACGTAGTTGTGAGCACTAATCACGTGACTTTCCTGGCCAATAGGTTCCGAAGACTGATTAGTTTACCGACGTCCGTCATCTTGGTTTCGGGAACAAGTGATATCACGGCCATTTTAAAATATAGGAGTGTAAATCCTATAAAATAAAACAAAAATTTAACCTTGTATAATAACTTTAATTATTTTTGAATTCATTTAAACTACAAAAAAGCGAAACTTTGTTCGTACCTACCCTAATGTCAGGTAATTCAGTTTTTATTTTCCTGTTATTTCTTAGATTTATTTAATTTTTTCCCATGGATTTGAGTTATAGGCGAAAAAACAAACTAACAAACAAAAAAACAATAAAACTCGCACCTCAAAAATTTTTTTTTTCTTTAGAAAGAGAGTAAAAAAATACAATTCAACCCGTCTGGTTACTTGTCTTTTTCATCGCTAACTGTTCCGGAAATGAGTAATCCTTGTGGCGTAATAGCGAAAACTACTGAACTGTAGCCTTAAAGTAAACAAGTTCGAACTCCTATCACGCAATTAAGTTCACTTTTGCAATGATTCTGTTGGGAGAGGTATGAATCCCCTTTGTCTCCGCCCTCAACAATGGGTTAAATAGTATCACTTTGGTTCTACGAAGGAGGGTTTGGTGTTGAATAACCCATAAAGGTTGATATGCCATTCAACAAAGAAACCACACCACGCACAAAAACAAAACAAAAACAAACAAACAGTAGCAACACTGTATTGCTTTCTTTTGAAAATATTCAAATTTATATCAATATTTTTAATTCTGATATGAAGCAAATAAAATATTTCATCTTAGAAATATGAAAATAAAAAAATCTTTCTACGTAGTGTGTATAACGTAGCCGAACACAATGAAAGGAAAATTGCAAATTCTTAAATAATGGTCATCAATTTTGATATTTAGGGGGATTTTCTAATATATAATTAAGTAGAGATACAGCTTTATTTTTTATTTAGTAATAGTAAAACTATTCTACCATTCAATAACAATTTAAAAGAATTCGAAAAATTCAGATAACAAAAACTAATCGAGTAGTATTTTCGTATCATTTACCACAATGTTATTTTTAAGTTTAAAAAAAAGAATTTTTTAAAATCATCATTTTTGTTTAATTCTAAAAACATAATTCTATTTTAATTTAAACTTTTCTGATTCTTTATCAGTTTTCGTTTTAAGAAAAGACTTTCAAACGTTTAATTTTGTCACCAATATTTAATTGTTTTTTTTCGTATCCATATTGTAACAACAGAGTTCTACTCCCATTTCTTTGGCAGCATGATTACGGACAAACAACTTCATGTCCTCGGCAAGTTTCTTGGTCGTCCCTTGCAGCTTGTTGGAGGCAATAATAGTGTAAGCATTTTACAATTTATTTTAAAATCTATCTTGAATTGTGCTTTTAAAAATAAATTCTTACTTTACAATGTAATTTTGAAACAGCAGCCGTCACCAGATTGTAACAACTACGCGTGATGCCGGTTTTGGCTCTTTCTTTACACATTATTATTTTCGTCTTACGTAGATTTTTCGGTTTCTATCATAAGCCCCTTTCTTATATGTATACCTTACCTACGTTTATTTCATTAAAAGAAGGTGTTAAATAAAAAAGAAAAAAGAGAACAATTATAAGTTGTTTTTTTTTAAATTACATCAAAGAAAGGTATGTAGTTGACAAAACATGTTTCGTCATTTTTGTTTTGTGGAAATAATAAAAAAATGAAATATCATTTGTTTTTGGAACTTAATTTCTAAATTTTGTCGCGTTAAGATAAGTTTAAAGCTCCGTACCAACTAATAATATTTATTCACCAGCGCATAGTGTGAGACAAGGCCATATTTAAAGAGTCCTCTCACACGCACATGTAGATAAAGACAAAAATTATCGAGTTAGATCGGCTTTGTATTTTGACATGCCACAAAATTGTACAGACATCAATAAATTCCCTGATCTTACCTCTTTTTGTGCCCCAGGAACTAGACTTTTTTTTCTTTTGCTGGTGGGTATAAAGGAAATTTAGTATTTAAAATATATCAGTATTTTTCCAATAGCAAGAATAAAAGTTTGATATTTTATAGTTATGTTTTGGCCCTTTTCTGGTACCCCCTCCCCCAATGTTCTTACTGTTTTAAACCAATGTATTTTAAAAGTATATTTTAAATAAAATGTTATTTTTTAAAACCCAGTATTTGTTAAATTAACTATTCAGTTGAGTCCTTTGTTTTTTACGGCTAGTTTAATTTTTAAAGAGTTTTAATTACAAATTTTGTTGATTGACATATCCAGAATAGATAGGGTAAAGAAAGAAAAACATGGCATATTGAGGGAAAAAGAAAATACCAACTTCAAAACCAAATAATCCCATTTCTATATAATGTAAGAAAATAATTTTCGTGTAAGATTTTTCCTTTTAATGATATAAATTTTATGAAAAAAATGAATAAACTGGTCTTTGGGACTTAATATGTTGGCAGTGGGTGTCTTTTTTGCAAAATTAGTAGTCATCATTCCTGAAATCAATGGGAAATATAAAAAAATAATGATGAATTTAAAATTTGTATTTATTGGAAACATTAAAGCAAATAGCACAACAGTTATTGATGCTTTTTTTGCAGGATATAAAGTGAAAATCTATTCCTAAAGTTAGATGTTATTTTACTTGACTGTCACTCAGCTACTATCTGCAACAAGGCAAAAAAATTATTATGGGTTGTTTTTGAGAAAGTTCAACCTCTACTACTATATCACCTACATTGGCCTCTGACCATGCATCAACATAATAAAGTAGGTGATGTTACTTTCAGAGTAACCCTCTCATGTACATGCCGTGCAGGCTCTTCTTCATCCCTGAAGAAAATGTATAGTCAATGTTAACTGTAGAAAAATAGTGTTTTGTAGCTGAAAACTTGCTCTGTCCAATGGTGTTAGTGTACACCCTTGTTTCCATAGAAATTAATAGGATTTACGTTTTGAGCATCTCAGATATGTGCATTTTTTTTTAATTAAATTCTCCATCTATATCCAATTCTACATGTTGTCGACTTGGGCTACAATATCTCATTTACTAAGATAAATTTCGTTCAATGTTTAGTCACTTTCTATGTATGGAATTTATATTATAATTATTTGTAAATGCATATTATCACTAAGGTTCAAGAATTCTTTCTTGATTATTCCTATTATTTTAATTAAGGAAAAAGAAAAAAAAGGTATGTGATTAGCAGTTATGGAATTTTCTCACTTTGACAGACATTTTTGCCCATGTAGAATTTTTAAAAACTACTCAGTAACTGGTGGCTTAATTGGACTGGAAATGTCTTTATTCAAGAGCATTTTAACAGTATTTTTCTCTACCAAAAGCACACATAAATCTGGTCGTTATCACATAGATTGTTAACAATACAGTATGAAGGTAGTAATGATATCATCTTTTGTCCTAATGTTAATCATAGTCCTCTTAATATTATTGTTATCCAATAATATACAATTGTAATATCTATATCATTAGGCAACATGTCCATTGGAGTTTTACTTATTTTACTTTTTAGTATGACTGTGGCCCAGTCAGCTGGGGCTGTAGAATACACTGATTGCGTCTCTGCAGAGGACTAAGACTCCTCCAATGAGTGTCTTGGATATGACACTAAACAATCTGATAGTGAGGCTCCAGTAATGCTGGAGTTTTGGGTAATGCCAAGTACCCTTTTATTGCCATTGCTCTCTGGTCCACATTGACCCAGAGTGGTAGCATCTGATATGGTCTTATCTATGGGTCAAATAGAACTAAACTGTGTGCTTATGCTAAACTGAATTGTTTGAAATAGAACTGTTTTGATATCTAAACTGTGAGTAAATAAATGACTAAACTTTAATTGAATTGTTAGTGATACATAACATTTCTTGGAACCATTTAACTTTGACTAAATTTAATTGTTTGAAATATAACTGTTTAGATGTATAAAAATGGATTTGGCATTAAATAACCTACAATGGTTGATATGCCATAAAACCAAACCAAATTAGTATGACCAATCATTAAAAAAAAGTACTATCATATGAACAAAAGATGTTGACTCTATCAAACATTCTATAGTCCCCAAATATTTACTATTTATATAATGTACTTGATTTTTTTTCCACTCCTATAGTTAAATTGCAAAAAAAAATCAGTTTATATTGCATTATCTCTAGTTATAAAAACAATTATTAACTTTTCAGATTTTGTTTGGGAAATTGAACTCTTTCTTCATGCTGCTTATGTAAACTACATTGTAATTAAAATACAGAACAAAAATATCAAGGTATTACTTTATAGCTATTGTGTTTGCCAGTTTGGAATAAGCTTAGCTTCTTTCAGCCTATTCATCTCTCATGAAAATCTTTCCCTTCTTACTCAGTAGGTCTTTTTAAAATCTCCTTTTCAGGCTGGCCCACTGCATAAGTATTGATAGCCAGCAATAGACAAATAGCCATTCATTTTTTAAAAGACAAATTATTAACTTTGCAGTCATAGTCTTTCTTCTACTTCAAAATTTAATAGACTCTTGTTTGTGTAATTTATTAGTTTTGTGATTTTGTCATGAAATAAATCAGTTTCTGTTATAATTTTAAAGAATATTTTTTTATTAATGATTCCAGACAAATTTATTAAAAAAACTATTAAAATAAATAAACTTGTTTTTTTTTTTTTTTTTTTTTTTAAATACATGTCAGTAGGAGAGAGACTTTAAAATTCAAAAATGAAAATATGATAATGATGTTAAGTAGCTTTAATTTTTGCTGTAGAAAAAAAATCAATCACGACTTTATTATAAATGACATAAAAAAAATATTTAAAAAAAGAATAATTGATTTTTCTTTCTCAATATTACTTGTTGTATAAGCATTTGTATATACACAAAATCTGAGTTTTCCAAACTTTATCAGAACATTTTAGTATTTAACCAACTTCCTGTCTGTTCTTTATTTTTAACTAAATTTTTCATTAAATTATTTTTTTATAGACATTTTAAATTATACATTGGACTTTGCTACTAAAACTCAATGAGTTGCTAAAAGTTTTGAAAGCTCTGCACTAAATGAAACCATTATGACTAAACTAATATATTATAACTTGTTGTAAGCATAATGCAAAAGATTTTATTGCAGTCAAGCATGTGTTTTAATTTGGTATGGTGGCATTTTTGGCTGATTTCTATGTCCATACTTAACTGACATACCTGTCCCTGAGTCATAGATCTTTGAAAGAGCATTTAATTAGTAAGACTTGTGACTGCAATTTGCCTTAAGAGAAAACCATGATAATTTCTAAACTGGTAATTTTTTCTTGTAAAATCCGATATCCCAATAACATAAACTTACTTTAGCTTGATGATTTATTTGAAGTTTTTACAAATAATGGTTGATATTTAATTTCACCATACTGCAGAAAGGCTTTTCAAAGAACTTTATATATGATAATTTTTCTAATATCCTATTATTAATAGAGGTGCATAGTGGTCATTTGCTTGGAAAGCACAATCAGGGAATTGAGTTTTGACTGAGGTTATTTATATTCACGTAATGCTTATACCTTGAGAAAAGGCATGAACCCACTTCTTCCCCACCACTTATGTGCAGTTTGAGTTTTTGTCTCTGTAAGTCCATCTGAAGGGTTACTCTGGCAGTAAAAATACTGATAGCTTGGTAGTCACTATAACTTGTTCTAAATTCTATTAAAATCTAAGGAGTATTGGTTGTCTAGTCAGGACCTAGTCTATGTAAAAACTTACTTGCTATAAAAGTATTGAATTTTCCACTGAATAAATCCCTTATGGAAAATGAAGGCATGAACATTGCCCAATCTACCTTGTGTAGCATAGGATCTATTTATGTATTTACCAAATTCCTCCACCACAAACAGGATTTGATACAAGGTCAATTGTATAACAGAGTACAGCTGGTTTGATTTCAGATTTTCTTCTGCTAGATTGGTTGCTAAACTAACACTAAAGAAACCAGTTTGCCCTACTATTTATCCATAGTTTGGGGAAACAGATGGATTCATGCCTTTCCAAAGTGAAACTCAAACAGCTTCATCTAGGATTTGAATTTGGGTTGCTGATTCTATTTCTTACTATAATAACCATTATGCTAAATACTTGAAAGCTATTCAAGACCTATTTATTGCTGAATAATGACAATTTGATGAAGATAGTTTTCAAAATGATTGTAATTATTTTATTTATTTTTTTAAATATTTGAATTCATTTTTACTATAATTTTATTAATATTAGTTTGTATAGTTACTTGATTTTAACTATCTCCATTAAGATTCCTAGGTGTTTCTGTGGTGTAAGTGAATATTGATGAAAAATAAACCAAGCTCTTCGAGTTTATAACTGTTGCTTCTATAATCATTGTAAAAAAAACTTTTTTTTTTTTTTTTGCTGTTAAGTGTGCAGTTAATACCAAAGTCGTTAGTAGTTGTGAATGTTTACAGCTTAATTGTTTTCTACATACTTTAGTAGATTCAGTAATGGCCTTGAGCAGACAAACTGTTGCCAGAATTAACTGTAAAGTGTCACTCTTTTATTGTATATGTTACAGCTTAGTATAAAAAAAACAACAAAACAATGGAAGACAAAACTTTATTGGTTCCTTGTTTTAACACATTGTCTAATGTTTGTTGTAATGAGTGACAAAAGAATAAAAATGGAATCATATTGACAGATATATACTTATTAATATGTATACTTTGCCTAGATCTAATTTGAAATTAACACCCACAAAACAACATCTAAATAAATATGAAGTTTCTTATGTTTTGAGATTTTTTATATTTGAAAAAATGTAAGGGTGATTTTTCTTTTTAATTTATTGGCTTGTTATAGTTTCATTTTTTAAAAAGATCTGACTTTAAAAAAGCATTAAAAATATTCAGTTAAAATTTCAACATATAAGACCTTTTAGAATTCTTTCACACACACACACAAAGTTGGCAACTGTAGTTGAAGGTGACCCCAAGGCTCCCTTTTCAATAGCTACTACACCAAGGTGTAGGGGAGGGCACTACTCCTTTTCCTGGATTGCTCCATGTTACCCTTGATATGTACCTTATATTGCTGAGTATTAAGCAAGGAGCTATCAAGTATGATTTTTAAAGTCTTTGGTATGATGCGTCCTGGGATTGAACAAAGGTTGAAAAAGAAAAACACACACACTTTAGTATTTTTTTTAAGGTCTATAGCTGGCTTGCTACCATGAGTTGTCCGATAAGAGAGAGAAAAACTGGTTAATATTTTCTATTAAAAGGTCATAACTCCTTTTGGGATAAAACTTAGACCTGATTTCCTTTTACTCTGTTCGCTTCAATTCTACCTTTCAAAAATGGCTTGTCCCCTTACTTCTGCCTGTCATGTTGGAAGGAGAAACATATCCATTTCCAGTGGTTCCACACCTGTGCAGAAGATATGAAACCCCTGAGTTTTTTTTTCCCCCCCTTGTCATTTTCAATTACAAGTGCCTTGGCCTGACTGTTTGGAGACTTTGCTTTTTCTTATTTATTGATTTTCTTAATTTCAATTTTCTATGCGCCATTTAAGTACATTATACATGAAACAGAAACCAAACCTAAAGAAAGTAGAATTTATCACACATAAATTTTATACTACAATATTATTCATGTAATAACACCACTCAGAATAGTATGCAATATTTGAAATGTTTGTTATGCGCTAGCCTCATTTGAACATTCATGCCTTTGTATTGTGTCAATGTTTTTTTCCAAGGATGAACATATTTTGTGTGAGAGATGGATTTATTATGAAATTTTCCTAGTCTATAGTTTCCCTCAAGTCAACTCTATTACATTTGGTTGATAAATTTTATGACGTTGGGAGTACACAAGATTTCAGACTGGTGATCTTTTTTTAACTGCTAAAGTTCTTGGTGATGTGACCATGTGCTTAACTTTTTAATTTAGGTAAATTATCTTCAAAGATTAGGTTATCTATTTGTGCTTTTAAGACTATGAAGCAGTTAAAGTAGTTTAAATACAAATTGTCAGAAAAGCAATTATATATATATATGCTATTGTCTCTCTGTGTGTATTTACCTAACCACTCTGCACTAGCAGGATGTGACACAAGGTCAATTTTTGACCAGATTTTAATTGGTTTGAATTCAGAATTTTCCTTCTCTTAGACTGGTTGCTATACCAAGGTTAAAGAGTCCATTTGCCTTACTATTTACCCATAGCTGTAGGGAGAATAGTTGGGTTCATGCCTTTCCAAAAAGTATTAGCACTATGTGCAATGTTAACAGTCTTGACTGGAATTTGAACTCTGGTGACTGTTTTCCATTTCCCACAATAACCAGAAGCACCTCTAAATATATGTGCATATATATATATCAGTGGCGGAGACGGGACTAGTGCTACTCGTGCCCGGCACGACCAATAACTCGGTCAATGTTATTCAAAATGGATTAAAAATCATCCATTAATTTCAAGCAAACATACTTAGTCTTATCTCAATTAAATTATGTATCTATTCAAGTTTCGATAACTAAGTAGCCAAAAGTTCATAAATATATCTGGGAATAATACAACGATGCTGTTTTGAATGGATGGTCTTTGTCCGGCCACTGTCAGATTCATTGAACATCCCATAAAATCGGCTATAATGTTGAATACGCGCAAATCCGTGCCGAGCACTAGACCCTTATAATAACAGTAATGTTAAAGAAATCCGCTTTTGACTGTAGCCAATAGCAAGAGCAACCCAAACATCGTGCTCAAAAATCTTAGCACATTTTGACTGCTACAGCTGTCTTGGGAAGAGGGAGAGGGACCGAGAGAGAGGGGGGGGATAGCAGATTATCCTATTTACCAACCCCTCCGCTCGGGCAGGATATGACACAAGGTCAATTTTTAACCGGAGTTTAACAGGTTTGAATTCAGAGTTTTCCTTCTCCTAGACTAGTTGCCTAACCAAGGCTGAAGAACCTAGTCTGTCCTACTATTTACCCATAGCTGGAGGGAGAATAATTGGATTCATACCTTTCCCAAGGGTATTAGTGCTATGTGAAATGCAATCAGTCTCGTCTAGGATTTGAACTCGTGTCGCCATGTTCATTTCCTACGACGATAACAATTACACCACGGGCACCTCCACATAGCAGATTATAGCTGTCCTGACGTCATCATCATCGCTATGGTAAATGTTGGTTAAACGGCGTGTTTTAATTTGTTTTTTCACTAACAGATCTCTATTTCTTTAATGAATGTTGCATATATTATATTCTGTAACTAAAATTTGTTTATTTGAATACATTTTCAACAAATAATCTTTATTTTAAGCGAAATTGAAACTACTAGCTGTGTCTGTGTATATTGTCATCAGTTTCTTTATTCTAATAAGCATATTTTTCTCGTCATAGTAATGAACATCTTCTCTTTTCTTCTATACTGTTGAAAGGAAAAAAATTATCTATCTACTATATTAACAAGACTACAAATATAGTATCTTGATTGTTTACAAAAAAAACGCCACCATGCAAGGTACGTTTGTCAATCTGTGCTATACAATGGAGAATCACGCAATAGCAACTATGATGACTTACTTTGGGTCCACGGACCATGGGTTGGGAACTGAAGTTGACAGATGGCGGAGGGGGGGTCACGAGTAGCAAAAATAGTCTAGTGCCGCCACTGATATATATATATATACTCCCTATCTCTAAGTTTTAACTTAGTTTAAGTCCAGCTAACTACTTTTAAATTCAAGCAATTGTCTGTTAGTCTTATTTCTCCATTTTTGTTAATTTCAATGATGTCCCTCAACTTTTGAACTTTTTAAGAATAAAACTTGAAAATTCAAAGATAGTTAAAAGCAACATGCAAAAATATTCACACTGACAATTTCATAATTACAGCTTAAAATGAATGAATTAGAAATATATAGCTCCTTGAATTTGCATCCTTTGGTCTGAGCTATTTAACTGAGTGCCAGCCATTTTTATATTCTTCTAGGACTTGGACTATACATCACCATCATATCAAAACCTTTGAAAGATTCTATCAAGCTTGTCATAGTAGGATCTTTAACAATAAATGGCAATCTCTAACACCAGTTATAATTATTCTCCAATGAGCCAATACATCTAACATTAAGATTTTCCTCATATGCTATCAGGGCTTACTAGAATGGAAGGATATTAGGTTAGTCAAGCAGCTGTTCTACAGAGTTACAATATGGTAGATTTCCAAGAAATAAACCTAAGAAATATTTAAAGGATGTTGTCAAAAACAGCCTCAGGGTGCTTAGTATAGATATAGAGACTGGGAATCAGCCTAAAATGAGCATTTCAGAAGCAGAACCCTCTCTTGGTCCCTGACACTTTACAGCTTGAACATGTTTGTAACATATGTAATAGGGTTTGTTTATCCAAAGTCAGATTTGCTAGTCACGTGAAATCTCATGATAGCGGGGGTGTCCTCGTGGTGTAATGGTTAAAGCGGTGGACTGCGGAATCGTAGTACGCGAGTTCCTACTCCAGTCGCGCTATTACATTCACTTTTGGGCAAATACCCTTGGGAAAGGTATGAACCCCCTTATCCTCCCAGCTATGGGTTAAATAGTACCACTACTGTTCTTCTAGGAGAATAGTTTCGGCATTAAATAACCTACAAAGGTTGATATGCCATTAAACAAACAAATCTCATGATAGCAAATTATTGAAGACTTGATTTACAAAAGTCTTTCAGCAGCAAGCTACAGGTAACTCCTGCCAATTTTATGACAAAGTATGTGGGTCTATGGTAGGTTTGAGAAGTCATATGAAGGTGCACAGGGACAATGTTGATGAAAAAGGAAGTGAATTCATTTGTCACATGTGGGATAGGGCTTACAAGGATATACTTGACCTGAGGAATCAAATCCATTCCTATGGGTACTCTTAATAAATCAAGAAGATGGCCTTCTTCTGTAAAATTATGACCAACTTGAAAATAATAATAATAATAATATTAGTAAATCTAATGGAGACTGTCTAATGGAAGATATATGTAATTTGAAGAATGTAGTGTATCAAGCTACTATTTTCCCCAAAGGAAAACGTAAAAGATAAAAAGTTTATATTGAAATTTCGTTGGTCAGATGGAAGTTAAGATATAATAATCATATTCATTCTTTCTCTCATGAACGCTTGAAAAATCAAACTGCTTTATCCAAACATTTTTGGAAGTTGAAAAAATAGAGGTTTAACTCCAAAGATTCTATGGAAAATTTTGAAAAGTTCTACAACTCCTAGCTGCTTTGATAGAAGATGTAATTTATGTCTGGAAGAAAAGATACAAATGTTGTACATTGACCCTGTTAACCTATTAAATCAGATGTTTTTATTGCTAGATGTTGACATAGAAATAAATTTAGACTGTTTTCAAAAATAATGGAATAAACAAATAAATGATAAATAACTGATGTCTTAAATTGATAAATTAATTAAAATTTGAATTAATATTAGTAATTGTTTTGCTCTCATATTTCTTGCACTGTTCCACAAGCAATCCTCATTGAAATTTCCTGCACCAAGCCACAAGTAATTCTCCTGGAGATTCTCTCCATCATACCACAAGTAATTCTCATTAAAGTTTCCTGCACTGTGCAGCAAGCAATTCTTTTTGAAATTCTCTGCAACATGCCACTAGCAATTCTCATTAAAATTTCCTTGCATCATGTCGAGCAATTCATATTAAAGTTCCCTGCAACTTTCCACATCCAATTCTCATTGAAATTCCCTGCAATGTGCCACAAACAATTATTATTGAAATTCTCTGCACTCTACTACAAGCAATTCTCACTGAAATTTCTGGCACTATGCCATGAGCAATTCTCACTGAAATTTCCAGCATTGTGCTATAAGTAATTCTCATGGATATTCTCTATATCACTCCACAACCTATTCTCACTGAAATTGCCAGCACTGTGCCACTGGCAATTTTCATTGTGGTTTCCTACACTGTTGTGCCAGTCTACCTGCCTTCTTCAAACATGGTGAGATTTCACTTTCAATCCCCTGGTTATTCTGCTTGGCTGGTTATGTTATCAGGTGACACAATTGATCCACTTATCTGTCCACTTTGTGATTTTGATCCAGACAGAAGATCAATAGCTAATTGGAGTCGCCAGTTGATGAGTGGCACAATTTTTGTATACTTTGCATATGCAAATACAATACAGATGAAAACAGGCAAATACAAATACACAAATGCAATTGAAAACAGGCGTACTCTGTTGTTCAGGTACAAACGGTTTATTAACTTCTGACTTTGGTTCTTCAACATGAGGAGAGACACACAATTCTTATTATGCTGACCATACTATCTGACCCTACTAACGCGTGGCACATCTAGCGATGTTTAAGATCTCTGACGGTAGAGATCTAAAAATCTCAACTACATCTTCAACAGTAGAGAACTCAACTCTATGCCCCAATGGCAGAGAACTCAACTATCTGCCCTCATGGTCTAATATCAACTTTCAACTGACTCTTTTTCAAAATCCTCAAATACTCAGGACCATCTATTCTGGGCATGATGTCATCTACACTCCAGCCCCATTTCCTGTCTGGGGTTTATTTATGACAAAGGTTATTGTCATATCCTTTGCGCACGAGCATAAAACTGTACCCAATGACTATGCACCTGAACTCTTAACCCAAATAGTTCAAAGCCCAACCATACTGATTGATAAAATATAATTAACGAAAATTTATATCAAAAAATCATTCCTTAATTATATAACACAATGATGGTGAGACTGCACAATTAGGAAAGTAAAAAATGTCAAATGCCAACAGAGAATAGAGCACAGCTTTGTAACAACAATAATATTTAGTTTAGTAAAAAGAAAAAGATAGTACATACATTCACCCTTCTTTGATAGTTTGTAGTAATGAAACAGATCTAAGTCACAAATTAACTGACAGTCAATTTCTTTGCCTTCAACATCAGGCACAAGGCCTTTCAAATGATCGTATAAAGTTTAGGCTTTTCTCTTCTTGCTTTCTATAGTCTGGTATAAGTGGTGGTTATTTTCACATTTCTCAGTCTTTGGCTCTCAGCTTTTCTTAGTTCCTCGATAGTCTGATACTAGGTGATTTTAAGTAGTGTATTTTGTTCTTTTTTCTCAGTCTTTTGCTTCTCGCTTTTCTTTAAGGAGTCTGGTAAAAGGTCAAAACTTAGAGTATCATGGAGTCTCTTTACCATTCCACACTGGTCTCTCTCTAAAGTATCATATTATTTTGATTTCTCTTTGTTTCTTTATCTCCATAAGTCTGGTACAGTGTCATCTCAACTCAAAGCATCATATTATCTCCGTTTCTTCTTGCTTTTTTACCTTTACAAGTCTGGTACAAGGGCGTCTCAAAGTATCATGTTATCTCAGTTTCTCTTTCTTTTCCACCCTGAACAGTCTATTGCAAGGCCATCTCAAAGTAACGAGGCTTTCTCTGCCTCTCTCAGAGTGTCATATTACCTTGGGCAGTCTGGCGCAAAGCCAGACTCCAGAGCAACGTGAAATTTAGTACTTGCTTTTTGCCAGTCTCTGCTGATCTCTCTCAGTGAATGAAAATCTTAGTTCATATGCATTTTCTCTCTACCATGGAGTAGTGGTTTGCAGATCTATTGATAATACCATTTTTCTCCAAATATAGATTTCAATAATTTCTTCCTTCTCTTTGCCTTTCAGTGCTTGGTTCCCTCTCACCTCTACCCAAAAAGGGGGCAGGCTTTTCCTCCTACTTCTTTGATATTTCACTTTAATCCATCCCCCCACCTCCCCAGTGTCCAGATAATCTGCCCACTAGAATAGTGACATCAGGAATTGCTCAAATCATAATGGTAAACTAAAACTTTCCACACTTTGAACTTAGAAAAAAAAATGTTATTAAAAAATTTTCATTTTTAAGCGACAATTGTACTTGACCAACTAGCTGCCACCATAACCTTAGGGTTAAATTCGTCTGCCAATTTCACTTGTCAGGAAATCATCAAGCTAAACAATTTTCACCTGACACTTTTCAGACTAAACAATCTATTTTTCTACACTTCTTTCTCATCAAAAAAAGACATGTTTTCGACTGATTCTAATCTCATGAAAAGATAAAGATATATATCCTCAGTTTGTTCTTTGGTGATGTACTGGGTTGTTCTTCAAAAATCCATTTCCATTAATTTTCACCTTTTTTTAATGTACTCACTTTATTCTTCTAAAATCCATTTTGGTCAATTCTTATTTTCCTGCTTTTTGAATTTATTCCGCTAGACGCTCCAATCTATTGGGTCACATCCTATTTGTCATTTATCAGTAAATGATATGCCTATAACCCCAGCTCTTTTTTTTTCTTGGTGAAGTCTAAAAGTCTGTTAAAGTTCTGTAAAAAAAAAGTCTTTCTCTTCTTCTGTAGTGGGATATAATTCATTTGACTACATGAGGTTTCATAATGCCCCCTTACTAATTAACTTTTAAGTCATATCATGTAAAAGGGAGAAAATTTTTTTTCAACATACAATTGGGCAATTTGGCCTCACATATGAGGTTCGCAAACACTTCTTAGTCATTATTTGTAAATGTGATAATATGTGAAAAGTCTGATTTCCTTTTCTTCATTTCTTATTTTGGGCAGAAACACAGATAGTTCCTCTCCCCTCTTTTTACCTACAACTGTTGGTACATTTTGTTTGATTAGTAAATTTCTTCTATGCTTCCTCAGCCTCCATAGGACTGATATTATTACTGCTATAATAATTATCGTCCCTACTGCCCAAAGTTTTTCTCTAAGGGCTTTAGTCACTCAGACATTTTTTTAAGGTTACCTTGGGAAATTTCTTGATTATAGGTTCTGCCCAATTACTTGAATTTTTGTCAATCAACTTTATAAATGATTTCTTCAGTTTGATAACATGAGGGGAGGTAGATGTACATCCTGGATGCAGAGCACCCTATAGGTAGCTCCATTATAGACAATGGGGGGATTAATTTTATTGTTCTTGTAGGACTCCCTTTGCATGATCCCAACAATTCTAAATCCATGTGGGTTGCAACTGCCCAGATTCCATCAGATATACTGATAGCTTGGGATAACAGATAAGTATTTGTTAATACTTTCTATTGGCACCTGCATTCAATTCCTTCAATGTCCCCTCTAAACAATTAAAATACTCACAACCTGTCATTACCTGCCACGTAAATTGGACTAGCTGCACTGCAAGTTCCCAAGGTATCAATTTTGCATTTTTTTGCTTCTTCACTTGTTAGTAACATAAATCTTGTTCTAGCTGGGTTGAGGGCTATGAATTCTGTCTTTATTTTGTACTTTGCAATTTTTTTCAATTTCTGTTCTACCTGATGGGATGGGATGGTTGAATTTATTACTTGGTATATCTCAAACATATTCATTCTATCTAATAATGAAATGGACACTAACACCAATAATTTCTTATCCTCCAAAAAGGTAACACAACCCAAGGCACTGTAATATTTCCATAATTCTTCGGTGAGATCTATCGGGAATCTTAAAATGATCACGTAATTCGGTTTGTATTTCCAATAATAACTACCTCAAGTGACCTGGGGATACCTAATTGCAGTCTGACATGTTCCAATAATTCCTTCAGGAATTGATTTGTTGCATCCTACTGGTAATCATCATTAACTGTAGTTAGACAAGTTAGTTGTTAGTGACCATAGTTGAGGGCAACCTGAAGGCTTCCTTTTCAATAGCTATTACACCGAGGTGTAGGGAAGGGCACTACTCCTCTCCTTTCCCTGGAGTGCTCCACTTTACCCTTGATCCATACCTTATAATGCTAAGTGGTACCATTTTTTGAGTCTTTCATATGACTCAACCTGGGATTGAACCCAGGTCTCCCGAGCCAATAATGCTTTAATTTCAGAAATTCCTTTGCCATAGCTTCAGAACATTAATTATTTTCTCTCTCAATGAGTAACTCGCTCATCAATTCGTTTATACTCCCCTGTTCTTAGCCAACTCCAGTCTTGTTACATTTTATATAGATATACTTTCCTTAACAACCTGGGCCAACATCTTTTGATCCTCCTCCACTTAAGTTTTCTCCTTACCACTTGTATCTCTTCCTTGGACACTATCCTGAATAAAACACTTAATGCCTTCCTCACTATGGGAATAACTGTTCTTTTATTTATTCTAGTCTGTAATAATTTAACTTCTTTTAAATAACTACTCATCTCTCACCACCAATATTCATGGTTGCCTATAAAAAATACAGTAGTTGGAAATATTCTTTATTGCATCCATATTTTTCTGCTACCTGTGCCCTAACGTGCCTCAGATTAATCACTTTGCTGTTCAATTTATCTAGCCATATATTATATGGCTTTAAATTGATTCCTAGGGTTATCAACCATCTTGTGCCATGAACAAGTTGCGATGAGGGCTTCTCATTAAATTTTCCAGCACCATTTCACAATAATTAGCATTAAAATTCACTGCACAATTCTCATTGAAATTCCTTGCACTATACCATTGTCTTATTTCATACTAGATTATATTTTCTGGTCTGTATTTTCTACCAGCTGAAGAATTTTGGAGAGTAATTTGTTATTTTGATTGAAAATTTGACTATTTTGCAATATTTTTCCTTTAAATTGTTACCATAGAAACTTGTAAATACTTCATACTGAGCCAGTTCTGAAAGAAATTTTGCATGATTTTTATCACAGAGATAATACACGTAAAAGAACACAAACAAGGTAGAAAATCTACTGGTTTTATTCATAGAATTTAATTTTTATTTTGCTAATACCAGTCCATAACATTTACATTATAACAATTTGAATATCTTAAATTTACATTTTTTTGAAACACATTTTTTTTTTGCTGTAGTACTGGGAGCTGTGGAAAAATTAGAGAATGAAGCAGTGATGAAAGGGATAAATTGTTTAAGGATAGCTGTTCACATATTGATTCACTGCACTTGAAATTCAATATTAAAGATGAAAAAAAAAACTTTCTCAAAAGATTTTATTAACATAGAAACTTTTTTTTGTTTTTCAGGTTCCACTATTAAAAGAGAATGGCTTGAATGTTCAAGGTTATATTTCAATTGCCAAACACATAACAAGAACATCAAAACAATATGCTCTCTTGGGTAAGTGAGGCTTAGTACATTCAAAGGATATCAATTATGTAACAATCCCTTTTTTAAAAAAATATGTACTGTGTCTTCTGCTCTCTAGCTTGACTAACAAGTGCTTTCCAGCTTTGATATAAACCTCTATGGAATCTCTATTAGTCTAATTGCTGACCTATTTAGGCCAAAAATAAAATTAAAAAAAAGCAGCTCTGATTGTGCTAAGATTAAATTTCATTCATTTTTACAAAATGATTTTCCTGTTACTTAAGATGTCTCTTAAAAGGGGCTCAGACAAATTTTGCTATTGCCCATCCAGGATGCTCACTTCCTGGGAGAATTTCTTGAATTTGACCAACCTTGTATCAATTCAGGGGATGGGAAAATAAAATGATGCAAAATATAAAAACCACTTTAGTAGTGTGTTTATATATTTATTATGAAACACTGTACCAAGTTGATTTTTCTTCCATCATTTCTATGACAATCTCATACAATATTTTTCCTAAAATGAATCTTCTGATAACTGGAAAATATCTATTATTTTTTCATTGATTTGTTCAATAAATAACTTATGTTGTACTAGCAATCAGTTAATATTTATAACTAAATTTGTAAGAATTTAAATTGTTTTATTTTGTTAACATAAATGGGCTGTTCTGATTAAAATTGCCATCCTTGTTCATTTTTATCACACATATACTTTGATCTTAGTATGTAATTCAATCAGTTGTTGAATGTTTCTATTAGAGATATATTTAGATCTATACTCAAAGACTCCTGCAGTTAGCATAAATATGTTTTGTTAAGAAAATTTAACTTTGCACTAAGCAAATCTGAGATTTAGAACTATCTAGAACAGAGCTTTCCAAACATTAGTGATACACTGAAAAATAAACCAAATATACAAGAATTTAAAAAACAGTGAAGATGGCACCTATTTTCAAAAAAAGCTTTTATTCAATGATTCAGTCATATACATTCAAATTCTTCATTTGACAATCCAAAAAATTCTTAACCTCTCATTAAGTCATTTGTGTTGTGTGAACTCTGCCCCTTCTTCTTCTTCTTCTTTCCAGAGGTTGCTATTTTTGTAATCTTCACACACCCATATTTTGATCAGTTGAAGATTCCTAATTTTTATGCTATTTAAACATTTGTTCATTTCACTTGCAGACTAGATAATCTTTTAAAATTGGATAATTCTTGTGCAATGTGAGAAATAAAATATTTCAGTCTTTTCTAAAATAGTTGGGTATCCATTAAGGATTGATCTCACAAGCTTGCTAATTATTACTCTTCTGCAGGTATTCTTTCTCTGACAAAATATTTCTTGTTGAAGTGATTTAAATAACTTTTTGAAATATTTTTCAGTCTCTCTTTGTGCCTATATCAAACTGTGGACTGTTAAAGCAATTATCTCAAGTACTAAACTATCCAAAATATGTAAATGTTAGTTGTAGTAGTAGACAGTCCCATAGTGGTAAAAGTATTTTTTTTATTTTGTTAATAGGTAAAACACCAACTGAAAAAGCCTTGGTTGACCAATGGTTAGAATATGTTAGTTTGCATCTGCAAGACAATTCAGAGACAACATCTAATCTCAAGGTAAGAAAGTATTTGCTTTTTAACTGATACGCCTTTCTATTTTGGCTGATAACTGAAGAACATGTTACTTCTTTGAGTCTTTGCCTTTTATACACATGCATGGTTTTTAAGGCAAATGCCTATGTAATAACATGCTAAATTTGTGTAAATTTCTGAGATGAAGCCTGATAATTTTTATCACTTAGAATATTTGGACTATTCACAATGTTTTGGTCAATATGCCTTTCAGCCTTCTCATGTCGAACTCAGAAGCCTACACAGAACTTGAACCTTTTTTTTTTCAATTCATGGGGTAGATTGTTCTAATTCCATTAACCATGACCAGGCAAAAGTGTTAAGCTATAGTAAGTATTCTTTGTTATCTTACCTCTAGGTGGGATTGAACCAGGGACCCCCAAGGATTGCATGTGACTATCACATGCAGTTGTGATAAGAAATTGACTCGGCACTGAGAAAAATTAAAAATAGAAAAGCATCGAAGACCAGACAATTCGACCACATACTGCTCCGACACTGTAATGCCGTACCCGATAGACAGATGAACGAAGGGATGTATCTTCCCCTTCCCTAAAAATAGCAACCTTGCTGCAAAGAACCCAAAATTAAGAACATGATGCAAACTACTTCGACATTGTAGCAGGTGTACTGCAAGGAGACACACTTGCCCCATACCTCTTTATCATCTGTCTAGACTATGTGCTTAGAACATCTGTTGATAAAATGAAACAAAGGAAAGAAGCAGAAGGTACCCCACACAAACAATTACAGATGCCGACGATGTAGCACTTCTGGCGAATGCACCCACCCAAGCTGAAACTCCACTACATAGTCTGGAATGAGCAGCTGCAGGCATAGGCCTCCATGTCAATGCACTCAAGACGGAATATCAAAGAGGTGACATCTCCACACTAAACAGTAGCTCTCTGAAACTAGTAGACAAGTTCATCAACTGAGACTGACATCATCACGTGACTAGAAAAGGCATGGACAGCTATCGATTGTCTATCGGTAATCTGGAAGTCAGACCTCACTGATAAAATAAAAAGCAGTGGTCATGTCGATACTGCTATATGGATGCACAAGAAGAAGGGATGAGCTCATAAGTGATGTACTCCTGTGGACCCCTTCACATGGCCAAGCAAAAGCAGGACGACCAACTAGAACCTACATACAGCAGTGCTGTGCCAATACGGGCAATGAACGATAGGAAGGGGTGGCGAGGGAGGGTCAAGGATATCCATACTGATGGCATGGCGTGATGATACAAAGAAACCTCCTGCTCTTGTGGGAGGAGGTTAAAACATAACAGCCTATAAGTCCCAAAAATTCACTCAGAATTGTCCAGCAGGACACATGGAGTGAAATCATCTGAAGGTTCCAGGTTCAATCCCAAAGTATAGCTTTACACTTGTAGCCAGTTATGGTTAATGGAAATAAAACAATACAGTGCAAGTTCCTGAGTTTAATACACCTGAAATCAGCTGAAATTGGGGAGGGGTATCATTAGTGTGTATCAGTCATCTACAAATTGCTAGAAAATATTTATAAGATAACTCACCCATCAGTAGCAGCAGGAGATTGGCCAATCAGAAATGGCAAGCTACAACTGAGATTTAGTATGTGTTCCAGCCTTGTTACAAAAACGTACACCTTTTAAGTATCAAACAACTGAAAACAAGTTGGCTACCCGAATTCGAACAGCAACAATGAAGACAATCGTCTGAGTATTAGTTTTTGCCTAAAGAACAAATTATCTGTGTGTGTGTATATATATATATATATTGTTCTTATACTATTTTTAGTAGCATGACTTGTTATATTCAAGGAAAAAACTTTTTTTTTTTTCTAATGAAAGTTTTCTTTGGTAAGCATACATTTGATTTGATTTTTTTAAATTCTTTCCAGGAGTTGAATCAATTTCTGGCTGACAGAGTCTACATATTGGGCCATTTTGTTAGTCTTGCTGATATGCTACTCTATTTTACATTGCATGAAACATTTGTAAGTATTGAATTCTTCATCATGTTCTTGATGAAAACTTTAGAAAAATAACAAAAAGAAAAAACTGATTTCATTTTTCTTTTTTTCCTTTACTTTACAGAGTGGACTGACTTTCCATGATAAAGAGAAATATATTCATGTCTCTCGATGGTTTGATAATGTAAGTATTCTGAACATAGACTTTTATAATCAAACTAACCATAATGCAATGTCACACCTCTTAATTTATCTTATATATTTTATTTTTAGATGCAGCATCGCCACAATTTTGCAAACATGTACAATCTGGTAAAATTTCACAAGACCCTTTTGTATAACAGCAGCAGCAGCAGCAGTTGACAATCAATCTGATAGAGTTGCAGTTACCAGAACCCACAAAGACTTTGCAATCTACAATGTTCATGTTATAAATAAAAAAAAAAGAAAATCAAAATTTGTCTAATCCCTTGTATCACACTGGAATTCTCTTTTTCTCCATAAAGTGGAACTAAAACAAATTCATATTACACAGCTGAGACTTTTTCAAATCCAGTATGAATTCAATGAGCAGAATATACACCTAATTTTAACATCTGTTGATTATAACACAAGTTGGTTGTTTAGAAAATAGTGACCTATTTTATTATGCATTTACATATGAAAGTAGGCTGTAACCAATAATCTCTTGGTGAGATTCACTTTGCTTCAGGAAAGCCTGATTAAATCTGCTTACGCCCCTTTTCATCAGCAGAAAATTTTAGTGTACAGAACTAAAATTAGGGGAAAAAATGGATTTGCATCCCCTCCATTTGGCTCAACACTATCTATCTATATATATATATAGAGAGAGAGAGAGAGCATCCATCTCTCATGGTAGTAATTTTGAGAGTGTATACTGTTCCTAATTCTTGTCCACTTTTCACATCAACCTGTTACTCTACTACACTTTTCTATTATTCTGTGGACAAGAAATAATTATTAAATATCTTGACAGATATTGTACTACCTTTAGATTTCACTTAAGCCTCTACCATCTTATCTATGGATGAATAAACTTAGAGAAATATGTGAAAAAAGTACATTTAATTTTCTTAGTAAAAAATGTTAATGTTTTTAATAGAATGATTTGTATAAAATACATGAAAAAAATAAACATTGGCATAAGGACAGAGGTACTAAGCTAAGAATCAAGTACTAGTCTAGCTCATTAACCATTACACTGTGCAAGGTTCTCATGAATAACTAAACAGTGTTTGGTAGGTAAAAGTTTTTCCTCTTATTCCAGATAATACACAAATAGTGTAAATAAACTTGACAAGTATCTCATAAATCATATTAATGAAGAGATTGCCAAAAGAGTAAATGTGCTACCTTTTGAGGAAGATGGCTTTTAGGATAATAAAATTGTTACCATCTTTTCTGGTTATAATAGAGAACCTACATTTGGCTAAAATCTTAAAAGTTTTTAAAGGAAAAATGATAACTTTATTTATTCAATTAAATAAAAACGTTTTAGAGTGTCATTACCTTCAAATATAGCACATATAGTAATTTTATAATGAACTGATGGAATGTGAAATGTGTTTCTTTTGTTCGAATGGCGTATCAACATATCTGGGTTATTTAATGCCAAAGACATCCTTATAGAAAGACAATTGTACGATTTAACCCATAGCTGGGATGATAAGGGAGTTCATACCTTTCCCAAAGTGAATGTAGTAGAGTGACTGGAGTTTGAACTCTCTCACTATGATGCAGCAGTCCAGCACGTTAACCACTACATCATGGGGGATGTGAACAGTTTTGTTTGAAGTAATAAAACTTAATGCTACAACATTTAGTTAATAAGAAACTTAAATTATCTGATCACCCAAAGAGATGGATTCAGCTTTTTGTTGTCAATGTCTTGTTGAGGTCTGAAAACATAATTGAAAAATTAATTTTTTGGTAAAAACATTTAAACTCTAAAAAAAAATATCTCAAAACAAATAATATTAAAGGATTACCGAAAATAATTTAAAACTTATAAAATATAAACGAGAAGAAATTAAAGGGCGGTTACTCCATTTTTAAAACTTCAAATTAAGTCTCTTGCATTTAAAAACTAATTTCCTAATATTTTTTCATTAGAATAAATTCCTATTTTGCATCAAAATCTTGGCTAACGTTTAAGCAGTAATGGGTGGTCACTTAGTAAAAGTAGTCACTACTAAAAGTAAAGTTGGCGACTAGTCGAGGGTGACTAGTTGACTCCCTTTTCAATAGCTACTACACCGAGGTGTAGGGGAGGGTGCTACTCATTTCCCAGGATTGTTCCACTTTATCCTTGATACATACCTTAAATTGCTGAGTGTTAAGCAAGGAGGTATCAAGTACCATTTTTAAAGTCTTTGGTATGGCTCGACCTAGGATTGAACCTTGGTCTCCCAGACCATTGGCGAACACTCTACCCTCTAGGCCAATGAGCCGATCTGCAAAAATCAAGGAATTAGCACACTTACAGGGTGTTCATTTTTCATTTAATATCTGAACATTCTCACTTCATAAGATATTCCTTTAAAATGGTATAATTTTTTTCCATGTCATGCAAAAGAAAATATTCCTCTATTTTCTATCTTATCTGTTATTAGTTTATTTCCTGCTAAATAAAAAATCTGAAGTGAACATCCTCTAGATGTGCTAGCTAATTTCTATTTACTCATAACTGCTGTGTGAATAGTTGGATCTTTACCTTTCCTAAGGTTTTTAGAGTGAAGTAAAAATGCTAACAGCCTTGTTCAGGATTTGAACTCAGATCTTCATATCCATTTCTTATGACTATCACCATTATACCATAAGCACCAAATGAGGCCAGTATGCCAGATCTAAGCAGAAATTTATAAATATTATAAAGGTATTTGAAGAACAATAAAATAAAAAAAAAGCACAGATTAAAACAATTTCCAAGAGTATAAAATTTAGTAATTTCTAAAAAAAAAAATCAACATGAAATAATAACTATTTATCTAAATTTCTGTTATGAAACTTGATAATTTTTATTATTTAGAGTATTTGGACTATTGTGTCACATGTCGAGTAGGACACGTGGTACAATGAATATTTAAAACCAAATGTCTATTTGGTTTAAAAAGTGCTTCTATATGAAATCATCTGGAGGTTGTAGGTTCAATCCCGACTAGAGGTAAATAACAAAGAATACTTACTAGAGCTTAATGCTTAAGATTAGTTGGTTGTTTTAACCCTTTTCGGGTCATTGAATGCTGAATTAACTTATTTTGATAAAAATTTCAAACAATTCAGTTTAGTATAAGTATAGTTTTTTTTTTGTTTACACTCAGTTAAATGTTAACAGTTTATTTCAAACAATTAAATTTAGTATAATTACACAGTTTAGTTCTATTTGACCCATAAATAGGACTCTATCAGGTGTTACCACTCCGGGTCAGAGTGGACCTGGGAGTGATAGCAATGATGGGGTACTCAGCATTCCCCAAAGCTCCGACATTACTGAAGTCTCACCATCAGATTGTTTAGTGTCATATCCAGGACACTTGGAGGAAGAGTCAGTGTATTCTGCTGCCCCAGCTGATTGGACGATAACACTTATGTTTAATGGAATTAGAACAATCTACCCCTGGGAATCAAATAAAAGGTTCTGTTCGAAATTCCACATAGGCTCCTGAGCTCGACATGAAACACCTGAAGAAAGTCGAAGGACACATCGACCAAAATATCGTGAATATAATAAGATGACGACAATAGCTAGAATACTCTTAATAACGAAAGCTAAATAGAAATGACTTTTAATTTCTTTACAATTCATATCAAATTAAATTTACAAGTATACAGATATTGCACTCTAATCCTCACAGAAGTTAAAACAAAAAATGTCACAAAATGCCAAACTGATCATTATAAACAAGAAAGTGCTCTGAAAGTAATGCCTTCTATTTATTTCCATTGAAACTACAACAGATACAATGAGCACAACAGCACTACTGGATAGAGAAAGTTTTCAGCTAAAAACACTGTCTTACCACACAGTGACCTCCATTGCCTATGTATTTTTCCTTGTGATGCTCTGTTTGTAAAATTCTATGACTCATTTTTTTTTTAAACCACTATGATGATGGTACCATTGTCCGAAAGAATTTTGTTTGTATACTCCATCTTACATTGCCTAGATGATCTCATTGAGGTAATCTTTGTTTCAAGGATTGACAGCTGCATTGAGCATGAATTTTCACTAAAATCATTGTTGCTACTACTGAAACATATTACCAAACACTTAAACTGTGTTCACGTTCACTGTTTGGTTTCTGGTGCAATTTTTTCTTCACGAAGGAATTGATACATCTCTGCTTTCGTCTCAGATGATATTGTAGGAATACCATAATCTCCCTTAGAGAATTGCCATGTCCGTTAGGGTCCTCAGGATATTACATAACTGAAACCCATTCTTGATCTCTTTTTACCTATTCTTTGAACAGTAGAGACATTATCTCTGCCAAATGGTTATATTGACCATACTTGTCAAGTGAGCCTTTTTTCATTTTGTAATTACAAGGGAGTTAAAAAGTAGAAAGATTGAACTTTTACCACCAATATCCAACAATAACATAGTGGGATAACACTTTCAGGGTGACCTACAGTATGCCGGCTCTTATTTATTGCGAGTGAAAAGGCATACTCAATGGTGGTGACTTTGTGGAAAAATAGGGTTTTAAATAAAGATTTACTCTATCCGAAGGTATTACTGGGCTTTCTCTATCTGTGATAGTTTCTGTGGAAATAAATAAGTGATGTGTTACTTTCAGAGTGCTTCTTGCATATATGCTTACTTGTTTTTTTATATCCTTTGCTGATTGTCTTCAACTTTTTGGCAGGCAGAGCTGAAGAAGAAATAAATACAAAATCAAGTCACATTTTAAATTCACCAGTGAAATTTTGTTTCTCTTTAAGGCATTTAAAAAAAAAAAAATGGAATCCCTATGTCTCTCTGCAAACATCTTCCTCCCTTTTTTATTTAAAGATTAATCTTAAATCTAAACAAGGATTTGAAATATAATTATGAAAGTAAGATGATTCTGTAAATGTTTGAGTGATAGCAAAATTTAGATTTGAAAAAATAAAAAAAGCTTGCACTGATAATATTAATAGAATGAGACAGTCTAGTTTATATGTTATACCCTGTCATCACCTAAGATAAATAATAAACTATTCTGTTTTTGATTGTGAGGGAAGAATAAGAACAGTATACACTAAGAGGAAGGGAGCTAAATCTGTTGAGTGTGGATATATCATTCCCCTTGAATTAGGTCATTTAAAAAAAATGCTTTTTTTGTAGTTAATTATTGAAAATTCATGTTTAATATTTATGATATTTTTACTAATAGTATATTAAATTCTTTTTTAATAACCTACATTTAATGTTTTATTCACTATCATAAAAATCTTTATAATGAAACAATATTTGTAAATTTATGCAATAAAATATGAAAAAGAAAAAACTAAAAGTAGAATTTCTATGAATACTGCTAGTAAAAAATTGTTCCACTTTCTCAGCTGAATAGAAGACATTTTTTTATAATAGTTGTGCATACATCTTTAATCAATCTTTAACTTATTTACACAATCATATTTTTAATCTTACTTCAGGTTTGTTAAAGACTTTATAAATAATTCAGAGAAACATTTAATATTCAATGTTTTTGACTATCTTCATTTTCATTACTGTTTTTGTCAGAGACTTTGAGATGAGTTGTTAATATTCAACGAATATTTTTTTTTTTTTTATCCTGTGTCTATATACACCATAAGCCCAAAATATTTGGACTTGTGAAGATAACATGAAATCAAGAGATATCAAAATTTAGATGGAAAAAAGCTGGTATGAAAATTGTTGTTTCCTATGGCAATGTAACTGAATAAAACTAAAAAAAAAAAATAGTTTTGTATACCCAAACGCCATCCATCATTTTACAGATATTTAGTATTCTGGTTTCTATTTTGTTTTGATTATATTTGTGGATTATACCTTCATTAGTAATAAAGTTCATTAATGTTGTGATCTATAAGTAGACAAATACAAAACAATTCTTTGCATTCTTTGTACTAAAGTTGGTCTCTTAAAACAAAACAGTCTGATGAAAGATTATTTCTTACATTCCATGCATATAGTGAAAGGTATATAAGAGAAAAACTAGCTATTCACTTAAAGTCAGACTTTAAGAACATTACTAAACTAACTAAATGTGAGATGGAAATGGTTAGGAGTTGATTTTATAGCATGTAAACTCTGATAAGATTATTTAATGTTGAAGTTAATCTTTTTTGCAAGTAATTATCTGGTTTTAACTAATGAGAATCATTTGTAAACAATTATAGCTGCTATTACTTAATACAAATAATTTGAACACAGATAGCTTCAATACGAGTAATTTTTAAACAGATTTATTTGACTCATAGATGGGGCCCTAACCGGTACCATTTCTTTGGTTCGAAGTGGACCTGGGTGTAATGGCAATCAAGAGTTGTCTCTATATTCCTCAGAGCTCCAAAACTGGAGCCTCACCACTGGATGCAGTTTAGTGTCATACCTTGGACATTCTCCATTTTTGGTCAAATTGGGGTCTTACCTTTCTGCTGGAGGGAAGCAGTCAGCATATTCTAAGACCCACAAACAGGGTGGTGGTTTATCTGACTATATCTGGAAGGAGTTTGGTTTAGGTTGCTTTCTTTTTGTTTCATGGCATATAAACTTTTACAGGGTACCCATCAACCTAGAACAGATTTCAACACTTTTGGGGTGGTGGGTTAGTAAAGTGAACATTGTGAATTCCCTCAGGTATAATTTGTAATTGTTTGTTTGGTTTATCAAGTACCTGTTTGATTGGATTAATTAAATTGGCAGATTAGCAACTATCTTCTGTTTTGGTTTTTCCATGAAAAAAAAAAAGAAAAGAAGGATGACCTGAAAAGGTATCACAACTAAAACTATGAAAAAATTTTGTTATTGAATTTGCTATAATATTTTTTACTTTCAATTCTTCAAATTAAGTCCTGGAGGCAACACCCCACAAAGCACCAACTATACGGCCACCTACCTCCCATCACAAAAACTATCCAAGTTAGACGAACCAGACATGCAGGACACTGCTCGAGAAGCAGGGACAAGCTCATAAGTGATGTACAGCAGCTCTGTGAGGATACGGGATGTAGCCCTGAAGACCTACCAGAGGCGATGAACGATAGGGAGAAGTGGCGAGAGAGGGTCAGGGATATCTGTGCTGGCGGTACAACATGATAATGATGATGATGTACTTATTTTTGGACTGGTAATGTTTGGTTACAGAATTCCAATGCTGTATAGCTTGTTAATAATACCTAATAATATTCATTTTGATTGTATAATGTTCCATTAGTAATAAAATCCTGCTATTTGTAATTTAGAAGAAAATTGACTTTTTATAAAAAAAATTTTTTAGTGTGAACTTATTTAAGTATGATTACAATTTTAAAAAAATTTTTTTTTCATCATACAACATGTGAAAGCACGTGCAATACCCTGCCCTCATCAGCCGCCAACCAGGGGTGATAACACAGTTTTGGTGGCTCAAGGCAATACTGCCACTCCTGGCGCTACCAAGCAGCTTTTGCCACCGAACAGGGTATTTAAAAGAAATATATATATATATATATATATATATATATACACCAGATCAACTAAAAAGCAGAGATTACATATTTCTTCTTTTATTTAAGTATGATTACATGTATGTAAGTGTGTGTGTGTGTGTGTATATATATATATATATATATATATATATATAAAAATATTAAAAGAAAAATTTGTTTACACTGTTTAAAGGGAGTTAATTATTAATAATTCACCTTGTATTTTTAGAAATATATATATCACTCAATGAATTGCTATATAAATAAAATCAGACTAAAATTACAATATTAGGCTAAATATTGTGATATTAACCAATTAACTCAATGGATCATTGATACAATGGTAAGCAACAAGATTACTAGTCAAATAGTAACAATAAAAATAAGGATGTAATGTAGATAACTATAAAATGATAATTAGAATCCTTCATTCCTTCCTAGATAGAAGCATCAATATCATCATGGACCATGTAAAAATAAAAATCCATAGAGTTTTTAGGTCGTCGAGCAATAAATAAAATTTTCATTTTACATAAAAATAGATACAAGTTGTATTTATCATTCTTGATATAGTTTAAGAATAAAACGCTTTCATTTGAATAACTTCGTTTCTATTAATGAAACAAAATTGATGATTCCGAGATGAGTTACTTCCCTTGATATTTTTTCTCGTATTTTATTAAATGAAATGAATGACATGCCAGTGAGTTTAATTCATAATTTGTCAAGTTGTTTAACATGTTGGATGCATGTGAATCCCTGAAATATTGATTCTGTTGGTGTCTGAGGAGATTAATTAGCATGTGACTTTCAAGAGAAATGTTTTCCAAAGGGGTTCACACATTGCTTAATAAATCTTTTGAATATTTTAAGGGTCATTTTCACTTTTTTCATCCAACTTTTAGTATAAAGAAACATTTAGCTTAAATTAATGAAAAGATAAAATGTTATAGCATTTAAAGTCAAAAATGTCTGGAAAGATAACTTGTAACTTTGCTCAATCCCAATACTTGATATTCATTTGAGATATCATTTTTTGGGGGGGGGATTAAGAAAAAACTATATGACTAAAATCACAAGAATGAATATGAAAATTGATTTGACTTTTAAAACTACAATTATAAAAATTTGATGATTTAAATGATTTTAATGGCATGTCAACACGTCTAGGGTTATTTTATGCCTGGAGGTTAGGGAATCATATTCATTGTTTGTTCACATTTACATTTTTTATGAAGTAGTTTCTTAAGAGTTGGGGTTTTTTTTTTTTTGCATATGGTTACATCAAATAGGATTGATTTTTAAACAGATTTGACCCATAGATGGGACCTTAACAGGTGCTACCACCCTAAATTTGAGTGGATCTGGGATTAATGGCAATTAATTGCTCCATACTCCTCCAGAGCTTCAGATGCAATTTAGTGTTATTTCCGAGAACACCCTTTTTTTGAAGTTGTCTAATTTTTCTGGATGGAATAGAGTCATCATATTCTAAGCCCCACCAGCAGACTAACTTATTTTTGCTGGAGGGTCTTACCCCTCTAAAGGGGATACAGTCTCCATATTATAAGCCCCACCAGCAGGCTAATATTTTTGCTGGGGGTCTTACCCCTCTCAAGGGGATACAGTTACCATATTCTAAGCCTCACCACAAGGGAGGAACAATTATAAAGAGAAATGCACGATAAAGAAGAATTCTTGATATTGGATGAACTTTCTGTAGCCATAGATGGGAAATTGTAAAGTCAACAAATCCAAAGTTGAAAAGCAAATGTGTCTATAATTTCATATAAATACTGTTGCAAAAGCAGAAACAGTACTTCAAAACCAACCTTCATCTGAAAATGAGGTTGAAGTTATGTATTGTTTGGAGATTAGATATGATTACCACTAACCTAGGGAGCCTCAGTAATACCTCACAATATCACCAGTTTTTGTTGGTTTGGTTTTTGGTCACAGAGTCAGGTGCCAGACGCATAGTTAACCATGTCTTGGAGACTTTTCATCTTTTTATTAAGTAATTATTCCAATCGAAAAGGGAGCCTTCGGGTTACCCTCGACTATGGTCGCCAACTTTACTTTTTTACTTATTCCAAATTTAGCCAGGTATGACAAAGTTAGGTTGGTTTGGTTTGGTTTAATAACATATCGATCCTCAGTGAGTTATTTAATGCTGGAATAGTTTCAAATTGAAAATTAAGGATTTGAATTTAATACAGAGAAATACTTTTTTTGTTGGGATGAGACAATTTTAAGTAGATATTTTACTGATAGTGTAGGAATATAAGTGTATATAGTTATGGTATTGGTGATGTTAGGATTATATTTTTATGTAAAGTCTGGCCTCTTTTAAAGATTGAATTATTTTCTATGGTTGAGCTTTGTTGAAGAATTCTTTTAAATTGTTTGCTTAGTATTTTATTTGGATGAAGTTTAGATCTCCACAATTCAGTAGAATGTGTTTCATTGTGTATTGTTATTCATATATTATATATTCATTAAGGGGTTCTTCATTTTTCAGGAACTCTGTGTGATTTGGGTATAACTTTTGTTGTATTTAATCAATACCTCCTCCTTTCTTATTTTTCTCTACCCAGGTTGCCAACCCCTAATGGTGAATTTGATGCTAAGTAGTTTGTTGTCTGTGCTGGATTTTGACTGTTTCTGCCATTTATCTGTGATATATTTATTGATGGCAGGCTTGAGGTTAGTTTAGGAGATCTTTGTATCTAATTAGTTCATTTGTTGCACTTTTTGCCCCTCAGTCATTACCCTGTATATCAATGTGGCACTGGGTGATGTTTTTGTTTTTCTTTTAGATATGTTCAAGTCTATTCATTGATTAGGTAATTTAGGGATCTGTTGGCTGGTTGATGGATTTTAATGGTATGTCAACCTTTGTCAGGCTGACAGGTTACTTTGTATGGTATTAATCAGGTTTTTGTGTATATTTTTGGTATAATTTTATTTCTCTCCAAAAGGACAGAACTTCATCAGTGTTGACATGTTCAAATAGATCTTTCCTATTCCTTGAATTGAAAAGGCGTTTTCTAATGTGAGAGAAAACTTTACATTGTTTGAGACAGTGTTTAACCGTGTAAGGTGTTTGGTATGTTTTACATTGAAATTATTGTTCTTGTTTTAGTATAAAGGAGCAATTTGTTTGTTTGTTTGTTATTTAATGGCATATCAACCTTCTCAGCTTATTCAATGCCAAACCAATTCTTTTAGAAGGACATTAGTGGTACTTTTTAACCCAGAGATGGGAGGATAAGGGGGTTCATACCTTTCCCAAGGGTATTTGTCCGAAAGTGAACGTAATCGCGCAACTGGAGTTCGAACTCGCGTACTACAATTCCGCAGTCCAGCACTTTAACCATTACACCATGGAGACATCCCCAGGAGCAATTAAGTTTTGTATGACAAATGCCTAATTTGGGTATGGTGCCTTTTACTTTCTGGATTTTCTGAAAGCTGGTTTAATTTGGTTTTATGGCATATCAACTCGACCATTTTAGGTTATTTAATGCCAAATCTATTTTTATACATAAATAAGTACGGTTTTCTTTGCACTCAATAAAGTGTAAAAACAGTTCTATTTCAAACAATTTAGTTTAACATAAGTACGTAGTTCAAATTTCAAAAACAGTTCTTCGTAAGTTGATTTAATTTTGTCATATCAAACATTGCAAATTGTTCAATGCCAAATCCTGTTTAAACTTATATATTAAATACACATGGTGTGTCAACCTTTTTCTAATAAGATCTTTTTATCAAACCTGACCTCGTTTTTCTTCACAGTTAAATGATTTCAGGTATTTCTTGTTATACGAATCATTCTATTTACTTTTACAGTTAAAGGATTTCCAGAGTTGCTATGTAACAGTAACAATTTAACATCAGTCATTTGTTTGTACACATTTAAATAGATATGTATGTATGATATGTAATAGATTAACATTTAAAAAGGTGAACGAGCTTATAAGTTGCCCACAGTTAAATAAGTTTTATAGTTATTCAATGCTTCTTCAAGATTAAGGCTGGCAACTACGCGGTCTGTATTGCTATCAATACTTTCTATACTATAGGTTCTTCGTAGGGATTTTGTTGATCCCTGAGCATTGCAGTGTTTATTGATTCTTATAGGCGACTGTTCTTGAGGGAATTTTGAATGTGCTTCTTGGTTTTTCATTTTTCACTTTGGTGTTCATCTGTATTTTCCCAGCTGGGAAAAATGGAAACTTCCGTTTCCTTTGTTCCAATGGGCTCAAATTTATCCTTTCTTGGGGTAGTTCTCGTTCTTGATCTGGATCTATTTTTTTTCCTGTTTTGTACCGTGTTCCTGCCCATCAGTGGGGGGAACTTTCAGGTAGTTTCCCTTTTGAGTGGGGTCTGTTGTGGCCCAACAATAGAAGTCACCTCAGAAGTGAGGGCCCCTGAGCTCTTTCTGTCTGGCTTTGCCTGTCTCTCTTGGCTTGTTGCAACTCTAGTGTTTGGGTCTTTGGAGAGTTTTTCAGTAACTGCTTCTATGACAGTTTCCCTCTCCTGGATCAGTGCTCTCATCTCATTTACAAGCTGGGAAACCACCTCGGGTTTTGTGGTTGTGTTTGTTTCACATATGATAGCTTTGTTTGTTGGTTATTGGGATATTTTTTTTGTCCCTTCCACGTATTTTGTAGTCTCTACCATCCTTTTTGCTTCTGAGTAGATGATATTTTGAGTATCTTTTAGTTTGTCTTTTTCTTTCTTCCATACCTCACAATCTCTAGAACCAGCGCCATGGTTTCCTAGACAGTTTGCACATTTGTAGTCTTTTTGGCAGTCGTTATGCATGTCACAGCATCTTCTGCATACTGACGGTTGTGTACATTGGTCTTGGTGGTGCCCAAACCTCTGACATTTGTAGCATCTTAAGGGATTTGGGATATAAGGTCCTACGTTTATTTTTGGTATCCAATTTTAATTTCTTTAGGAATTTTGTGGGTGGTAAAGGCATGTATTTGTATTTATTGTTTCTCCGATTTTTTCATTTGTATTCTTTGGATTTTTGTGACATTTTGGTCTTGTAAATTGGTTTTGATTTCATCCAATGTACATAAGGAGAGTTTGTGGCTTTTTACAACTCCTTTACATGTATTCAAGGAATTGTGAGGATAGGTTTTTATTTTTAGGTTATCAAAGTGTTTCCATTTTAATATTTTGTCAGCTTGGTTTTTATTGATAATTTCCATTAGTAGTGTTCCATTTTTAAGTTTTTTAACTGTTTTTGGTTTTAAGCTTTTTGATAATATTTTTTCAATCTTGAACGGAGACAGTTTACTTAGTGGAATTTCTTCAGCTGATTCCATCACAATGAAAGATGGGAAATAATTTGGGTTTTTTCTGTCTTACTGTCAGAACTTTCCCAGAGTCTTTTTTTTTATTAGCTTGGGTTTTGTTTGTGTTATCCATATAATTAGATGCGAGTTTCATTGAACATGCTCCCCACCCACCTTGGATCCCCATGTGGCGATGTGCCGAGGGGGAAACCCATTCAACTTGCAACATCAGGGCTACATGTTCAGTATACTCATGCTGGTGTTAGACAATTTTATTTTGTCCCCAGGGTTTTGTTCTCAAGATAACTACTTTCCCAGCGATAGAAAGGGCTATGAATCTTTCAACAGCATGATTGACTTTACAGACATTGTCCTCATTTGGATTTTTACACAAATCTAAAAGAGGGCTGACATGACCAGCTGATTGATTGGATCGGGCCTCTCTGACCACTCGTCTAGCCCATATGTGCCAAAGCCGAGTGTTGCAAGTCACATGACTTTTTTAGTTGCCAAGTCACAGACTGATCAGCCACCAGGATCCCATCCTTAAGCATTATGGGTCACTAACTTGGCAAACAGGTAGCCTTCTGGGGGTGGGGTGGCGTTACCCCTCTACAGAGGTGCAGTCGGCGTATTCTACAGCCCCAGTTGACTGGGTGATTTCTGAAAGCTGGTCTCTAGTCTCCCAAAGGAGGTGTGATAAAGAAGAGTTTATTGTGAATGTTGTTATACAAATGTTGTTGCCATTTAGTATAAAAAATCTATTAATTTTAAGTTTCAAGTCAGTATATGGAATCTTGAATTAGTCAACGGCCAAATCTAAGGCTGGTATCCAGCATTAAAAATCTCTTTAGATTTGAATATGGAGTCTAATCTACTCAGTAGTTTAATGGTTAAGCAGTTTCCAATTTTACATTTATTGATTGATCTTAAATGCTTTTGCCGTTGTTTTCAGAGATGATGTCTAGTGCTAGATTTTTCGTACAGGCTTCAGCTGAAAAGATGGAGCTTTACTTTTGAAGAACTGTTCTTAAAATGTTCTTGTTTAAAATGCTGTTCACGCTCTTTTATCGTTGTCCTTGGAGCCATCTGTAAAGATTTAGAGGTGGTTGGGGTGGTGTTCTAGGACATTATGGAATTGATTTTGGTAAATGCTGAGATGGATTTTTGTTTTAAGGAGTTCACTTAGTTCGAGGAATACTTTAGGTTTTTTAATAATCTAAAATAATGTCTTTGTTTGTTTGCTATTTAATGACATATCAACCATCTCAACTTATTTAATGCCAAATCCATCCTTTTAGAAGGACAGTAGTGGTACTATTTAGCCCATAGATAGGAGGATAAGGAGGTTTCATACCTTTCCCGAGGGTATTTGTCCAAAAGTGAATGTAATAGCCTGACTGGAGTCCAAACTCGTGTACTACAATTCTGGAGTCAAGCACTTTAACCATGACACCACAGGGACACCCCTGATAATGTCTTTGGTATGATGTTCTCATGTATATTGGTAAGAGAGATTTGAGATTCTTTGAGAAGGAGTTCCATCTGAAAGCCAAAAGGTTTTATTAATTTTTCTTTTTTTTTCAAAACACTGCTTGTACCTTGAATTGAAGATCCAGTCATAAACTAGATTGGATGAGCAAAATTTGAGTTTTATGAAATATTGGAGGGCCAGTTTTTTACATCTGAGTTGTAGAGGTACTTTATAAGCCTTGACATGTAGGCTGTCAACTGAAGAAGTTGTGAAGGCTCCTAAGATTAGTCTTAAGAGGGGTCTGTTGTTTTCATGCTATATACAGGGTGGAATGATAAAATTGTTGCCCTAGAAAAGACGACATGATTCTATTTCTGTTTAATGAAAACTAGTTTTCTTTTTTTGTTGCAGACCATCTACTAGTTGGCCAGTTGTGTACAAATCCCAAGAGCGATAGGAACCTTCTATCATGTCTGAAAGTGACACAATGTTCAACGAGCGAGATCGGAGATGTGCCGCTGTACAACTCATGTTCTCTACCGATCCAAGTTTTGACAACAGGACCATTGCCAGCACCCTCAAAATGCAAATCTGGATTGCCATGAATAACAGGGACATGCCCAGGGTGATAAAAACAAAGTTTCCGGCTACGGTTATGATCTTTGGTGTGGTTTCAAGTGAGGGCCACATCATGCCACCTCACATCTTTGAAGTCGGCTTGAAAGTCAACACTAAAGTGTACCTGGATGTGCTGAAGAGCGTGGTGATCCCCTGGTGCAATCAGGTGGCTGGTGGCTGACCCTGGGTGTGGCAGTAGGACTCGGCGCCGGCCCACAAGTCTAAAGAGACCCAGGCTTGCCTTCAGAAGGAGTGCTATGACTTTGTAACCTTCTCTCACTGGCCCCCCTCCAACCCCGACCTGAACCCGTTGGACTACTTCGTTTGGTCATATGTCGAGAACATCACCAACATGACGTCCCACAACACCAAAGCCAGCCTGATTGCCGCCATCCACCGAGTATTCACCGAGCTCCCGCCGGCGCTTGTGGAAAAGGCATGTTCCCAGTTCCGGATCCGTATCAAGGCGGTGATTGAGGCTGAAGGCGGCTACATTGAATAGATGTTAGCTCTACAACATAATCAAGTTACCTGATTTGATTTTTTCAATAAAAGTTTTTAAATAAAACTGTAGTGTTGTTTTCTTTAGGACGACAATTTTATCGTTCCACCTTGTAGTAAGTATCGTATGCTGATATAGTAAGGATGATAAATTTGTTATCAGGTCTAAAGTTTCAGTATTGTATATTGAGGCTTTGTTTGGGAGTCATTTTTATAGTTTAGATGATGGCATATCTAACTTTACTTTTTTATTGTTTTTTTTATCCAACTGTATAAATGAATAGGTAATCTGGGTCATTGTTCTTGATGGCAACTTCTTCTTAGTAGATGATTGGGTTGGTTTTGGTTAGTTTTCTCAAATCCAAAATCATTTTTAGCTGCTTTATCAACTTTAGTGGTATTTTGGACTGGATGGATTTGTGGACCTGTGCTGTGTCTATTTGTGCTTCCGAGCTGATTTCTTTCATGTGCAGACTTTATGATTTGATATCATTTTCTTTTTGATCAAATAGAGTTTTGCATTTGGAGTAGAAGGTGCTGTATGTTGGGCATGATCAAAGTTTTATACAATATTGGAGTGCTAGCTTTTGTTCTCTCAAAGTTAGTGGGAGCTCATGTGACACTGTATATAGGCTTTCCACAGAGAAGATATTAAAAGCACCAAGGGTGACTGACTGATGTTTTTAATGGTATATAAACCATCTAGGGTTATTTTATACCTAGAGGTTAGGGAATCATGTTCATTGTACATTCAAATTAAAATTTTGTCTTGTTTCTTAAAAGTTTTTTGTACATGGTCCAATCAAATATAAATAATTTTTGAACAGGTACTACCACTCCAGGTAGAGTGGACTTGGGAGTAATGGCAATGAAGGGGTACTCCAGACTCTCCAGATCTTCAAAATTGGACCCTTACCATAAGATGTCATGCCCAGGACACTCCTTTTTTTTGGGGGGGGTACCTCTCTCCAGGGGGTACAGTCAGTGTATTCTAAGTCATGATAACAGAGCAAGCACAAAGAGTGAGTCTCAGCCCTTAATAGTCTATTGTATCTAACTCTTAAGTATAACCTTCTTCCTGACCTATATATATAAAACAGCCATAATCAAGCTGTGATCACACCAGCGACCTGGATTATTTTAATAGTAATTTTTATTAGCTCCCTTTATCAGTGTGAATAACCATTCTGAGTTATTTTTGCATTTCGTTCTTAAATTTTTAATGTGGTGGTCTTTTTATTTTTATTCTTCAGATTTCCATGACATTTAAGATGCCTTAAAATTTGTCCATTTCTGTGTTCTTCAGTTTTTTGTTTTGGAGAATTTGAATCTATTTGTTGTGGACCATTTGCTTATCTCGTTGAGGCATTGTTGCAGGTGATGTTTTCTATTTTACATACATGTTTTATCAGACCAAAAAATGTGTTTGATTGTGAGATGTTCTCCACATGTGCATTTGGGATGTTGTTCTCTTTTGAGTAAGTGTGAATGTGTTAGTTAAGTGTATCCAATGTGAAGTCTGGTCAGGATGATCTCCTCTTGTTGGATTCAATGAGAGTCTGTCTTCCATGATTCTAGAATTGATTTTATGTTTTTCAGCTTATTATGGATGCTATTATTCCATTTTTGTTGCCATTTGGTTTTGAGGAATAAGTTTATTTGTGGTTCCATGTCTGTTCAAGGGATTTTGTTATTTTTATCTATGGTCAATTTTAGAGATGCTTTGGCTGCTGAATCGGTTCTATCACTTCCTTTGATGTCAATGTGACTTGGGATCCAGCCAAGTGCAATATTCTTGTTGTGCAGGTTATGTAGTCTGTTTATAAGGTTGGTGATTAGTGGGTTCTCTGGATTTTTTGTTTTTAGTGGTTTTAGCATTGATGGGGAGTCTGAGAATATTATAAAGTTCTAGTGGGTACTTTCTGTGATAAAGTTTAGGGTTAGATCTATTGCAGAAGCTTCTGCACTGTAGATAGAAGATTCATTTGGGAGGCATTTTTTTTAGACTTTTGTTTCGTACCATGGCTTTTCCTACTCTTTTCCTATTTTTACAACCATCTGTGTATATGTTTGTATGTTGTGAGTGATATTCTTTTATCATGTGGTATTTTTCAATGTTGGTGATTGGGTGAGTTTTTTGTTGGGGTAATTTACTTAGGCTTGTTTGGTTATTCATGTGGATTGGTTTTGTTTCTTGACTATTTTTAATTTCTTTGGTTTTCTTTCATTTGAAGAGCAAAAGATTTTATTGTATTTTCTTTTAGATCAAATAGATCTTTATATTTTGGATTTGTTGTACAGTCATAAGTTAGGTTGAATGGGTGTATCTTCAGTTTTAGGTTGTATTAGATACTTAGTTTTTCTTTTCTTGGTTTTAGTGGATTTCATTTGATTCTGCCGAAAGACTTTCCACTGGAGAGGTTTGGAATGATCCAATATTAGTCCTTTGTGATGTATGGTGTTTAGTAGTTTTAGATATGATTTTTTGGCTGATCTATGGAATATGCAGTCATAGTCCAGTTTAGATTTGATAAGGATTTTGTATAATTTTTGTAGCATTTGATTTACTCTGATTTTTATGGGCTACTACCCTTAGAAGTTGTAGAGACTTGTTACATATGGTTTTTATTTTTTAATTTGGGGAATAAAAGTTAATTTTTTGTCAAACGTTTATGTTGGTCAGTTGTTGGTATTTTTGGATCCTCTATTTTTAGTGTCAAATGAAATAGACATCGACTTGTATATGAAAACATTAATTTAGAATGGTGGATCTCTTCTTTTGCATAAATGGAAAAGAAATTTTTTTTCATATTTTTTCTAGTCCAAATAAAAATAAATATGGATGCATAGACAAATTTTTACAAATATAAAGGAATCTCCGCAAAATTATCTACTAGATGGGATTCAGAACGTGAATAATGGACAGGGGAACAATTAAAATATCTTATGTGAATCCCATATTTTATTATACATTAAACAATGTGATTTGACCAATTAGGGTCCTGCTAGATCCTCGTGCCTATTCAGTGATATGATGCAATTTCATGAAGTGAGACAAGGTTAAACAAAAAAAGTATATGTTTCTAATGGCAATTTGTTATTGCATATATTTATCTGACTTGTGGTGAGTACGTGTTTATATAATAATGAGCAAGAAGAGAGCTACAATGGTTTTGGAGAACTTGAAGCTCTTTGTCTATATTTTTAGGGTGTTTATACTTTGTTGTAATTGTCTTTCTGTTGTGTGGTGAGTGTTTTCATTTATATTATATCACAAAATCATCCACATATAATGAGCAGTGGGTTTCTAGGTTCTGTTTGATAGCATATCAACCTTTGAGGGTTATTTAATGCCAAAGTCATTCCTGTAGAAGAACTGTAGTGGTATTATTTAACCCATAGCTAATGGGATTCCGAGGTTTAAAGATTTTACTATTTCATTTATTTCAATGAGGTATAAAGTTATTGAGAGTTATTTCCTTTTCGTATATCTTCTTGGAGAGTGTGGAGCCTGTGTTGGCTTTGAAGTTTCTGTCTGATATAAAGTTTCTTATGAAATTTGGTAGTTTGCCTCTTATTTCATCTAGACCTGCAAATGCATTGTGGGAACTTTTGATAAATTCTTTGAATTCTGATCAAGTGGATAGTTTGTTGTAATATTCAGAGTTCTTGTTTGAAGTTTAGTTTGTATTTTTCTGCTTTTAATTTGATGATTTGAAATTCTTGGTTTTGGCGTTTTTTGAGAATATTTTGGCTCGGGTATTGGCTATTTCTGTATTGGTAGTTATTTTTGTGCTTTTAATTTGTACATGTTTCATACCTGTGGATTGGATTTTACTGGAATTTTCCTATCATTTTCCAGATTGTTTTCCTCTTGGAGTAGGTGCTAAGATTGCTGATTTATCATTCCCAGTTTTCTTTTATCATTTCATGTACCTTTGATCTATGTAGTTGGTATTCAATTATGTATAACGCGTTCTTTGCTAGATTTTTGTAGCACTGTTTGTCTATAAAGTTTTGCCCTTTAGAAGTTTTTGTTGAACCATAGCTCATTTTGTTTCATCTTTGTTTCTCCTCTTGGTGCCCATTTCTTTGCTATTGTTAGAAATATTTCTTTTAAATGTTCAACTTTTGGGGAGTCGTCTCTTCTTGAAGGTCTTGGTTGGTTGGGTTTTATGGCATATCAACCATTGTAGGTTATTTAAAGCCAAGTCTATTTTTATGCAAATTGTCAGTTCTATTTCAAACAATTCAGTTTAGCATGAGTACACAGTTTAATTGTCAAAAACATTTCTATTTCAAGCTATTCAGTTTATTCAAACAGTTCTAATTCAGTTAATTCAGTTTAGTATAGATTTTGGTTGACTTGGTTTTTTCCCCCAACTTCCATTTCTTCCAGGGCTTTGAGCCTGATCTTTGGCATGTATGCTTTCATTTGTTAGTGGATTTTTTTTCTTTCGTTTTTCTCTCTGAAGTTTTTGACTGTTCAGTTTTGAATGAAGTTACAGTAAGGATAGTTTTATTTTCTTTAGAAAAGATGTCTTGTTTCTCATTTGATTTTATAGATTTTTCTTCTGTATTTGGTATTTCAAATTTTTTGTATCAAGATCTGGTTAGTTATTTCATTGGATGTTTTTGTGTGGTTTGTGGTTGGGGGCTGCTGTCAGTTGTCCTTGTGTGATACCTAAATCATTCGGATTTGAACTTGATTTGACAGCAGAGTCAGTTATGATTTGCCTTAATGATTTTAGTAAATTTTTTTAGTTCATGGATTAAGGATGTTAATTCTTTTTGTTTTTTCATGTGTTTGGTTAAGTAATGTATTTGTGGGTAATATTGTTTTTTTATCATTAAGGGTTTTCTTGCTATTATCTTCATCTTTATTGTTATTTCCACAACGTTTAAGCCAATATGTCCTCCGGCTTTCTTCAGGTGTTTGTCAAACTCGGGAACCGACACAGAACTTCGAATTATGTCCTTTATTGAATCCACGGGGGTCGCCTGTTCTGATTCCATTAGCCATAACTGGGTACAAGTGTTAAGTATTCCTGTATTGTTACTTTCCTGCAGTTAGGATTGAAACTGCAACCTCCAGATGATTGTCTCCTTAGAAGCTTAGGGAACCAATGCCTATAACCGTTACACTATGAGTCCAGCAGATCACATTTTATGATTGTCCTGAGCACTTGTTTTTGTGGAGACCAAATTAAAGGAGTTGGGATATACAGTTTAACTTTCCATGTTAAATCTGATTTTAAGTTTTTCTGGTATTTTGGAAACATTGAAAGTGATATATATTTTAGTTAAATGGTTTGGTCATCTCTTTTGATTGAGATTCTTTTGACATCTTTAACTTTTTTGATTGTGTAAAGGGAGAGATCTTGATTTCTTACTATCTCTTTAGATAAATTCAGGGTTTGAAGGGATACGTTTTTGTTGTAACCTACCAAAAAGGTTACTGAATTAGTAATAACCAAAACAGAGGTTAGAAATAAAAGGGAAATCTTTACAATATTAACAAAATACAATACACTACTAGTGGTGACTATTTAGTCAGCATAAGTAACCCCCCCCACTCACAGTTGTGTCCAGTGTATTTATGAGTAATGGAACATACCCAATAATGTTCATAGGTAGGGTACATAACAGTTTTAATTATGTGAAGATGAAATTTATTCATTTTTGATAAAGAAAAAATATATTCTGACCTCTTCACTTCAACAAGGGTAGATCCATTTTTTAAAAACTATTTTGGGTATGAGATTTGGGGAGATGATTTTTTTCAATTTTAAAGGTTGATATTTTTATAATTGGTGCATCTTCAAGACATTCCAAGATTATAAAAGCAAAGGGTACTATTTTTGCTTCATTTTCAGAGCTTGACTCTTGATATAATCATTTGCTGGATTTTTTGAGTGCTAGTTTTATGCTTGTTTTTTTTTTGCTTTTTATCCATAATAATTTTTTTATTGAGTTCACTAACTGTGCTTCCCATCCACCAGGAAACCCTACAAGGGGGAAACCTATTTGCCTTGATAAATCAGGACTAGAGAGTAAATTCACACTGAGGAAAAGTGCCAGTAATTTGGAATCTCTAGGTTTTCATTCAGAAGAAGACTACTAAACTAGGGGAAAAAAAGGAATATTGGCCTTTCTTCAGCGCCACTTTCTGATTCATTATGGGTCACCATCCATGCCCAACAGATGGCCTTGTTGGAGTGGTCTTGTCTCTCTGAATAGATGCAGTTGGTGTATTCTACAGCTCCAGTTGACAGGGAAATAGTTTCTTCAGCATAGAAGTGTTTCAGATATGGTCTTCTTTGTTAATATCTGTTTCTGGGATAAGTTTTTAAAAAAATATTTTTCCCTAGTCAGCTTTGTTGAAATTTCAATCTGGTATTTTACCTTCAAGGATAAGACCAAGATGCTTGGGTATGATTAAGAAATGGTCACTTCCATAGATATCTTCATGTAATTGCCATTCTATGATTGATTTATTTTAATGACATGTTTAGGGTTTTTTTTTTAGCCATAGAGGTTAGGGAATTGCATTCATTGAGTAAGAATGCTTTTTTTTGATGACGTTTTTACCTAACTGCTATTGACTCCCATGGAACTTTACATTTAGCTCTTCATTTGGTTTCTATGCACTCTGCTACTGCTTTCATGTGTGCAATAATGAAATTTTCATATTTGTCATTTGGAGTATGTCTTTCAGGTATCTCCTGCAGAGCGTTCAATTTATTTCTTAGAGTTACCATATATATATATATATATATATATATATAACATATGTATCTATTGGTAAGTGAGGACCAATCATAACATGTGGTTTTTGCTTCTTATTTCTGTATGGATGAAAGTATATCTTTGCTGTGATGATTCTTTGATTGAAAAATACTCCTTCAAAAAAGAGTAGACCTCACAGTTTAGAGTATTGTTTATCCTTTTCTTGTTCATGAGTAAATAATCTAGCTGTGCTTTAGTATTATTTTGGTAGGTATAGATTCATAGGTTTTTTTAAATTTAGCGTTTTGGCATGAAAATCTGTTCTTGAGTGAAAAATCTGCTAGATATTCACTATTTTTATTTGGCAGGTTTTGTAAGCCAAATTCATTATCTGCATCTTTGCCTATTTGTGCATTCATATCTCCACCAATTATTAAGTTATGTTTGAGGATGTGTCGAGCAAGAGAAGATAGCTTGACATAAAAAAAGTGTTGATATCAGTTTTATCACTGCCAAACGATCATTGTTCAGAGGTTGTCATTAAATGTAGCACACATGATTATCAGTTAGGTTTTCTCTATATTATTTAGTGATTTTAAGGCACAAAAAATGGGAAGCTTTTCTACACCTCTTATGGTGGCATTGATGGAATTTTTCCCAGCAGATCCCAAGACAAGCGTCCACCCATTACTGGTATCATTATATTTCAAGTCTTGTTCACTATGGTAATATCTATGTTTGTGCATGCATATATGCTCCCCTGGCCTTTTGGTTGGGCCGTCTGGCATTCGTGTTGGATGGGGTATCAAACAATGGTAGATTCGAGGCTGTAAAAGCCCCCAACTTCGGTTGGGCCACCCTCGGGTGGGTGAGCTGCTTTTTGTCCCCTATGCACCCCTTGTATAGCACTAGACCTCACGGTTTAGTTCAAGCTATATTCTAGCATACGTGCCCAGATCTAGAATTAGGTCCATGATACTGCTTGACTTATTAGACCCACGTTGCACTTAGTGGATCAATGACTAGCAGGGTTCAAGTCTCGGCTCGTTCCCAACCTTCCCCTCCCCTTTATTCCCACTTTAATCGGCCTTCGGACTTTTGACCTTGTGTCAAGTCCTGTCTGGTAGGAGGCAGTGACAAATATTAGATGCTGTAAGCTTGAGTAGTTAGTTTATTGTGTTTGAAAACCTAATGTTAAATATTGATGCATCCTCAAGAGATCCCAAAATTTTAAAAGCAAAGGGTACTATTTTTGCTTCATTTTCAGAGCTTGACTCTTGGTGTAATCATTTGTTAGATTTTTTTTTTTAAATATCGAATGTCATTAGATATAATAAAAAAAAATGGTTTCACATTAAAAAAGGCAAGACGCAGATGATATTCCACAGAAATTATGACAGATGCAGACAATGCAGATAACCTAGCACTTCTCACAAATACACCAGCCCAAGCAGAATCCCTACTGCATAGCCTAGAGCAAGCAGTGATAGATATTGGCCTCTATGTGGAAGCAAATAAAACAGAGTATATGTGTTTTAAGCAAAAAGGAGTCATCTCCACTCAAAGGGGCAAGCCTCTAGAGTGGCTTAGTTTGTATACCTTGGCAGCAATATCTCATCTACTGAAAGTGATGTCAACATATGCCTAGTGGAGGTATGGAATGCTATTGAGTGATTATCAATCATATGGAAATCTGATCAATCTGATAAAATAAAATGAGATTTCTTCCAAGCTGTAGCTGTGTCCATACTACTATATGGATGCACTACATGGATGCTGAGAAAATGCTGGATGTGAATGACACAAGAATATTGTATGTCATCTTGAAAAAATCTTGGAAGCTTTACTCCACAAAACAGCAGATGTATGGCCACTTGCCTTTCATCTTACAAACCATTCAAGTAAGACAAACAAGACATGCAGAACACTGCTGGAGAAGCAATGATCAACTCATAAGTGATACCCCCTTAAGAACTCCTGCACATGGACATCCCAGTGTTGACCGACCAGCAAGAACTTATATTAGTTCTGTGTGGACACAAGATGCAGCTGAGAAGACCAGCCCAGAGTCCTATTGAATAAAATTGTTTTTAAACAGATCTCTTTGACTCATAGATGGGAATCTAACAGATGCTACAACTCCAAATCAAAGTGAACCTGGGAGTAATGGCAATGAAGGAGTACTCTACACTCCCCAGAACTCCAGACGTGAAGCCTCACCATCAGATATTATTTAGTGTCATACCCAGGATACCTCTTTATTTTTTTGACCGGTGGGGTCTTACATCTCTGCAGAAGTTACAATGTATTCTAAGCGCAACTAACAGGGCACAGTTATAGCTCAGTGATATAATTGGGTTACATATGTTATAGCTCAGTGATATAATTAGGTTACATATGTCTAAGTTTATTGATGAATAGGAGTTACATTGGATTACGAATCCAGTTTAGTCAGAGATCTCTCTTTTGGTAGAATTTTTGTTTCTTTTAATTCTGTATCTTCTTTTTCCTGAATGTCAAATCTGTTATGTGGGATTACCACTTCTCCATCCAAGCCAGAGTCTATATGGAGTTGGTTGGTTGCTTTTTTTAGAAGCCATATGTTTTTTTGTTTTTTTTTATATTCACCATTCCTACTCCCTGCCCACCTTGAAGTCCAATTTAACTTATTGTCAATAGGAAATGCCAACAGGGAAACCCATTGATTTTAACCTGACAGAGCTACCAGAATGGTATACTTATATTTGGGAGAGATTGTGAGCATCTGTATTCCTTTGATTTCTCTATCCAAGTATATGAAAAATATGTTTTAATTACAATATTATATGGACCACTGTAGTTACTGGGAATGTTCTGGTAGTTAATGGTTGTTAAGGGTTGGTTTAACTAGTCAATTGATCAGATTGGGCCTCTTCAACTGCCTGTCTATCCCAAGGGTCAAAGTGGTTTACATGACCATTCAATTTTCAGAACCAAAGATTCCAGGATTTTTAATGAAACATTATACACTCAAAATTGATATTATTAGGAATGATTTATTAAGAAAATCTACAGCATAAAAACTCTATAACCAAAACTATTATGTAGTAGCTGTGGCCAAGTGGGTAGAGTGTTTGCCAATGGTCCAGGAAACCTGGGTTCAATCCCAGGTTGCATCATACCAAAGATTTTAAAAATGGTATTTGATACCTCCTTGCTTAACACTCAGCAATATAAGGTACATATCAAGGGTAAAGTGGAGCAATCCAGGGAAAGGAATAGCACCCTCCCTTACACCTCAGTGTAGTAGCTATGGAAAAAGGAGCCTTCTGGTCATCCTCGACCACGGTCGCCAACTTTACTTATATAGATTTATACAATTCTATTTTTTTGTTATTGAGATGTTTACTTACAAAGTTTCAATAACAAAGAGTTTAGTAATAAAGAATAGTTAATATCCATTTTGATTGTATAAAATTCAACTAGAAATGGTAAAATCTTGGTATTTTTGGGTTCATAAGAAAATTAACTTTTTATCAAAATAATTGGTGAAGTTGGTGTAATTATTTATGAACAATAGAGAATAGTTCAATTGTAAAGGTTCTCATTATCAGATGCTAATAAAGTAAACATTTATAGAGATTTATATGACTGATGAAAAAAAGACTGGTTGATGAAAATGTTGGATAAAGTTTATTTACTTACCAGGTAAGGTGAATGTTCAATCTCTGAATTGGATAATGAAAAAAGAGTTATATACTCCAAGGTCAGATGTTCATGCAACACTAATACACTAGAAAGGAATAACCGATCCAAGATATCATCTAAGCATGGACAGGAAAATAAGAACAATCTCCTCCCATGGATTAAATAAAAGGTTTGGTTAGAAATTCCTAAAAGGTTAAGGACTGCAAGAGATGCCTGAAGAAGGTCAGAGAATATAAGATGACGACATTAGTGTCGAGACTTAAGACATATCCTCTAACTTGGTTTGGTCATGTAGGCACTACTCCAGTAACATGTCTTGGGCACAAATAGCCTGGCAGAACCCATCCCTCTCCAGGACAGGTCTGAATTCAGATTTTTCCTTATCCCAGACCAGTTACTATAACAAGGTTCAAGAGCTTAGTCTGCCCTCCTATTTACTCATAAGCTAGAGAGAAAATAGTTGGATTCCTAACTTTTCCCAGGGGTATTAGCACTATTTGAAATGCAAACAACCTCCCTCAGGATTTAAACTCAGGTAGTTGAATCCATTATGATGACAACCATTATACCATAAACACCTCAGTGTACCCCAGGGTACACTTATACACAGTGTACCCAAGGGTATAAGAATAATTCATCTTAAAAAATTAAGAAAAAGATAAGTTGTATCAATCCCTTCGAATGCTGAAACTATTACATTAAAATACTAAAGATTCGGTTCATTAATAATTCTCTACAATTTTGCATATCATCCCATAAAATTTATTCATAGGACATTTCACCATATTTAAAAGAACTGTTTGAATACTAGTTTTCTTATAAGATTTTTGCAATTTATAACCAAAATGATTTTATTTAAACCATCATTTACCTGAGTTTTTAATGTTTCATATACTGTAAGTACCCAAACCCTCCCTTATGAGTAAGATTGACACAAGGTCAATTTTTAAACAGAATAAAGCTGATTTGAATTAAGAATTTTCCTTTTGCTAGACTGGTTTCCTAACCAAAGCTAAAGAAATCAGTCTACCCTACTATTTACCCATAGAGGAAAGGGAGACCTGATGGATTCATGCCTTTCCCAAGAGCATGAAGTGCAATACAAACAGCCCTATCCAAATTTTGAACTCAGGGTGTCGATTCCATTTCCTAAACAATAACCATTATGCTAAGTACCATATCGTGTGCAAATTAGATTGTCTTCAGGAACTTATTGCCTCTGTGGAATATTCTGCATACTTAAAAATTTCTCATCCATAATTTTCTTGATTTTATTTGCAACATTTTATCTATCCTCTACATCTAGATTAGTGTCATTTTATTTCAGGCTCTTTACAATTTCTTTTAGCAATAAACTGAGTTATCTTTCTAGACTGGTTGCATATTACAATCACTAAAGAGCTCACTCAACACTACATCCTTGTAGAAGAACAGAAGTGATACAATTCAACTCATAGCTCGGTAGATAAAAAGGTTCATACTTTTCCCAAGGGTATTATTCCAAAAGTGAATCTAATACCACAACTTGAGTTTGAACTCACTTACATCAAGGCTGCTGTCCAGCAACTTAGTCCTTAGGCCACAAGGACTTCCTCCATTCATGCCTTTAACTCAGTTGATTCAATTTCTTTACTTCATCTCCAAAATATAAAATATTTTAAACAATAAGAACAGGTTTTTCTCTTTCTTTCTTAGATATTTTGTAAATACATCAAGTTTTAATAGATTGAAGGAAAATAGTATTATAAAATCCTAAGGGATAATGCTGATTTTGACTTAAGCAGAGTATGTACATGATATCTGAGTGCTGTTGCTACATCCCTTATTTTGGGGCCAGCACACATATTGAGCCATATACATGATCATTTACTGCAATCCAGGTATGTATTTAATGAACACTTCCACTATGAGCAAGATGTGACACAAGGCAGTTAATGCAAAATGAAATGCAAACAGCTTTGTTTAGGATTTGAACTCAAATCACCAATTCTATTTCCAGTGTTAATAACCATTACACTTAGCACACCTCCAATGTCGTCTAGTTATGTTACCTGTATATTTAATCTTGGATAAATTGAAACACATTATTATTATTATTGATATTTTTTTCATCTTAATTTTGGTTGCTTTTTTTAATTGGAATTCTCAAACAACCAGACAGAATTGTGATTAAAAAGGCAAGCAAAATTAAGATGAAGAAAATATTAGTTAAAATAAATAACAATGGTTGATAATCCTCATGTAAAAATGGATGAATAAATAAAAACCTGTTTAAATTGTAGCAGTTTTATGATCCATCAGTCTATAACTGATTTTTTTTAGGAAAAAATACCTTATTTTCTTTCTTATTTGATGCAGATTAGAAATGGAAATATTTTCAAAGAATAAATTTTTTTAAAAAGATATTTTGAACAATAATATTAATAATTATTAACTCCATTGATTCAATTTTTTTACTTCCTATCCCACATATGAAAATAGGTTTGTCTCTTTAGATCATATTTATATATTTTATTTTATCATCATTTATATCTAGATATTTGGAACAATAATATTAATAATAATCATATTGATTAATGAACAATGTATAATTCTTTGTTTCTTGGTTATTAATTTGTCATAGATATAAAAAAATTAACAAATGAATCTCTTACTGATTTGAAATATCTGATCTGGAGGCAGACGAGTGACACATCCTCTATACCAGTAAACAGCTGCTTGAACAGCACTATGAACTCAACTTGGAAATACTAAGACAGGCAGTTTAGGAGTAGCATTTTGATCTTGGCCAGAACATATAGATATTCTAATCCTAGGCAAAAGTATTGATCTATGAATAAACATATAATTTCTGATGGGTATTATGCCAATAATTATCTTTTTAAAGCTGTATAATTATTTTATAAAGAAAAAATTATTAAGAAAACCATGTTCAAGTATATTGTCTTAATAGCAAAAAAAAAAAAAAAAAAGAAATAATAATAATAATCAGCTAATGCTGGTGTGAAAAACTCACTAAAGAGTAAAATCATAATATCTGGTGTTTTTGTCTAACATAGAAAATATATATTTTCTTCCAACATATTTATAATTGATGACATCAGCAGAAATAAACCACAAATCAAAACATTAATTATCTCCCTTAGTACACAATGTAAAAACAAATAGTTTCCCCTCTCTTTATATGTGTAAATGAATATGTTCAATCATCAGACTTTAATGAATTATTTCCTAGAGGCATTTTGCTGATGATTTTTATCTTTTCTATTACAAGGAATAAATAATTTAACCTGTACAGGGACACTATATATTATTTATATATTATTCAAATATTTACAGCATTCTTTTTTCTATAAGAAATTTTATCATTTACTTGCAGTTTATTTGGTTAAGATTTAGTACATCTATAAATAGTAAAGCTCATTACTACATATAAAAGAAATAGACTTTGGTTTCAAAATAGAGGGAAAAGAAAGAAGCTTTCCAAGTAATTTTGATACCTGCAATGTCTCAACAACTGTAGTACAACAAGCTATGAATGAACAACAACAATTGTGTGTAGTAAGGATATAAAAGTTTATTTTTGGTTCTGAGAAGATGTGAGAAGTTTTTTAGAATATGAAAGGAGTGGCAAAATCTGATTAGTACATGATGATTTGAAATAAAAGTAAAACAAAAAATAAAAATAAACAAACACAACCAGAAGATGATCACAAGATATTTTCTGTCACTGATCTGATTTTATATGCAATACATATACTAATCCCTTGTTCAACTTTCTTGTGGATTTAGGATTAGCTATTTTAAAGATGATCTTCAAAAGGATACTTTTGTTCTATTTTGTAAATATTTGTCTTCTTTAATAGTCAACAATCAAAATAATGACATTGACATTTTCCTTTAGGAGTATCCCCCTCTTTCATATATTTTCATTTAGTATCAAACAAAGTGACAATGCAAAATTGTTTTTAAAATCATTCTTTTTTAAAGTTTTAATACATATTGTGTATAGACTGAATTCTAAAAAACCTAATTTTTAAACAAAAAATATACATCAACCTATTCATGAATAATAATTTTGTAAGGTTGACATTTAAACATAATAGGAAAGACTAGGATCAACCCTTGGCTTCAATAATTAATTCTTTAAATTAAAGATTTTGTGACCAAAAACCACGGGTTGGTATAAGCATATAGAGATCAACAAATAACATGAGTATATATGGTAATCTTAAGCTATTATCTCTACTTGGTTAACTTTTTAATAGATTATTTTGTAACAATATGTCATCAAATATTTCATATATGTTTTTGAATCATAAATAAAACCTCTGAAATCACGAAATCAATATTTTATTTATTTATATAAGAAATAGATATAAAATCTTTGAAGCCATACACCCAATATTTCAGGCTTAGGGAGATCATGTCAGATATCAATAATCAAAAGCTTAGCATCAAAACTATTCACAGCCTTGAAAAGATAGCTTTAATCAAAGATGTTCCTGCCATGGAGTATAAGTTGAATGTACTTTTTTTTGTGAATTTGGATTAGGGTTCTGGTACAGGATATCTTCATGGTAAGGGAGTTAACGGTTCAAACAGATATGAAATTTGGGGGAGCATATTCTTTTTTTTAATTTGAGAAAAATAAACAGCTTTCACAAATTTTTTTTCTTTTAAATAAATATCGAATTTTCATGAAAAATGAATGGAGGGAAGGGGGTCATGTGATTTAAAAAAAAATCATTTATTGCATAAATATGCCCTAAATTATAATAATTTAGGAAAATTCCACAGTATGATTCATGAATAAATACAATTTAAAAAAAAATATAGTTGCAACCAAAAATTATTATCAACAGATGATATTTCTTTGGAAAAATGGTAGATAAATTCTACGCAGTCTGTCCAGAAAGCAAGTAGCCATTTTGAATATCTAAAAGACTAACTGTGCAGATTTGACATATCTTGTCCATCAAATAAGAATGGACCTTACTGCACATGCATAAACATACACTAACTCATCGGGTTACTCAGTTGGCAATGCGATGCCACCTAGTAATATTGTATAACAATTATATTCATAGAGAATATACATCAAATTTTGCTAGAAACTTGTACATTCATCCATGGAAACTACTCGAATGATTTGATGAATGGAAAGCAGATAAGATTTTGTACTGACTCAAGTTTGACAAGACTATATACTGACTTAAGTTTGAAATCCTATGAATGTTTTTAGGTTTTAGAAGGCCTTCAAATAAGACCACTCAAAAATATTGAATGCATGGAATCTGATGGAATTAGTGATTAACAGAATGGGAATTTGAAGATCTGGGGCTTCCATCAACTCTCTAGAAAGTCTTTAGTGATTTTGAATATCTCAGCTGCCCATTTAATTTTTTTCATCTTGTGCAGGAATTTTTGGCAAAAATCACTGAGAATTGTCAGCCCCATTCTACAGTGCAGATTTGGTTCCCCGCGACTTTTGTTTTTTCTTAAAGCTAAATTTATAATTGAAAGGAAGATTTCAAACCATAGATAAGATGAAGGAGAATATCAGCAGTTTGTTTTGAAAAGGGGAAGGGATGAGAGTACTTTTAAGAAGACTAAGACACCATTGCCCTAGGTAGGTTACTGGATCTTATATAAATAAGATTAATGATGAAGAGAACTGGAGCTATCAGTACAAAATGGTTTGAAGCCAGAGTGTAAATTAAAAATAGTTGTTTAATATTTTGATCATATGGTGTGATTAAAAAGTATGAAGACTGAATCTTCAAATTTTTTTTACTTTTACTCAAGATGTATTCACAGCTGAGCAACTTATAAAGTGATGATGCCAAGACATTTAGCTTCAGTAATTGATTTTAACAGCATGTCAACCTGTGTAGGGTTACCTAATGCCTAGAGGTTAGGGAATCACATATGCTTATATTTAACTTTTGTGTAGTTGTTTAAGTTTTTTGCACACAATTATATAAAATCAAATATTTCTATCTACCATTAATATTCTATATACAGTAATATGGTTTCAAGTAACTATTTCTTTTTAATAATAATTTGTTTGCTAACAGTTATATTGTTTTAACTAACTAATAATAATAATCCTTAGTAAACTTCAAGTAACTATTCTTAATATAAATAATTTACTTACAGTTATATGGTATCAAGTATTCCTATCTAATACTAATAATTTTTAAACATCTATTTGACCCATAGATGGGACCTTAACAGATACTGTCTTTGCAGGTCAGACTAGACCTGGGAATAATGGCAATGAAAGGGGTGGACTACATTCCTCAGAGCTCAAGAACTGGAGCCTTGCCATCAGATGCAGTTTAGAGTCATGCTTAAGATGCCTAGACTTCATCTCGATGAATTGATGTGAATTTGGAAAAAATAATGAAGGCAGTTTTAATAATTTTTTAAATAGCAGTTTTTAGTGGAACACAGAATTGCACAAGTACAGTACTCTCTATAATCACCAGACTTAGCTCTGTCTAATTTGTTTCCTAAACTGAAAATTCATCTCAAGAGTCAAATTTAAGGACATGGAAGACATTAAAAGAAATAAAATGGTGTAATTTCATAGCATATCAAAATAGGAGTTTCAGAGATGCTTTGACCAATGGGAAACTCACTGGAATTTTCATTTCAATCATACATCCTAGGTGCATCAAGGTAGGTCTTCAGTGATGCACTGTCTTCATCGCCGATTTCAGGTTTTTTTGCATCATATCGGCTCTGACAGAAACCCCAGCATGTCTCGGGAAGAGCCAAGCCGCCTCCTTGATCGCGACGTGCTAATATAAGTATATTAAATGATAAGGAGACTATTTTGAAGAAAGTTAATGTTTCATTCATTGTCCTGGTCAATCTAGCATTAATTTTGAGGCTTTTTGATCACACCTTGTAATTAGTATATATTTTATTATTTAATAACATTAAAACAACTTTTAAATCTTTTTCGGTTTTTAACACGTAAAATGTAAATATATTTTGCTAATTTAAAATATAAAAGTATCTAATACTACCAAGTATTAAGAAGAGAATTTTTTTTATAAATAGTTTTTCCTGATGTAATTAACTGAATAAAGACAACTTCATTAGTATCTTTTTATCCATCAGTAAAACCATATTTTCTATCTCCTCCATGATCTGAAGTGGAGAAACACATCTCCCACACCCACAAAAAAACCTCTATCCCTTTTGTGAATTTCATCCTTCATTTCAATATGTATTTTTAAAATGATAACTCGGAATAAAAGTAGTCTATTTATTTATTGTTCAGATTATTGAAGTTATTCTTTATATTGCTTTCGTTATCACAATATTCTAGCTGATCCATTCTCTAACCATTTTCTTAAGGTGTGTAATCTGTAATGAAAGTGGGGTCTCTGTTTTACAAAAAAATAAAATAAAAAAAGGGTATCAATAGAAAAGATTTGAGAAAGACAAAAAAGAAAATAAGAAAAAAAATGACTATAGAAAAAACTAGAAAAAGTAAGAAAGAAAAGAAAAAAGTAAATGGATATGAATTAAAAATGATGGTGAATATACCTGTAGAAAATTTGAGTCTAAAGAAATGAAATCACTAGTGTATAAAAAGGGTATCACATCAGTATGACTCATTGTGATGAGACAAGCAGATTGATATATCAGTTACCATCTCTTATCCCTCTAACACTTTTTGTAAAACAAAATAGAATTTTAAAAAAGATTTGTTTTTCCTGATGGATTGTACATTGAAAAACCCAAAACAGTCAGAGAATGAATTAGCAGAAAAGTTGTAATTACATTTATAGCAACACAATGAAAAATTTTAATTAATCTTAACACAATATTTAAAATGATAACTCCCCACAAAATGATAAGCAGCCTATTTACTGTTCATTTCTGTAGTTAAGCGTTTCTTATTCACAGAATGTTCTGGAATGTAACCGCATCCTTGACCAGTAAGGTCAATACAAAATTGGTTGTACTGCTGCTTTTGTCTTGGACGGATGAACTTGTAAAAATCTAGAAAAAAAAAAAAAAAAGAAAGAAAAATTTCTGGAAAATCTATCAAAAATACAACTGTAACAAAAATAACATTCAATAATGAAAGAGTAAATCTTAAAAGGCTTATTTGTTATCTTGATCAATATTAACAAATGACAGATGAAATTAGTGATAGTTAAGTGGGAATAAAAGATTTGCTCATATTTTGAAATTGATTATTAGTAAAAAATGGTACTTGATTCCACCTTGCTTAACACTCAGCACTATAAGGCAAGGACCAAGGGTAAAGTGGAGCAACCCAGGGAATGGAGTAGTGCCCTCCCCTACACCTCGGTCACCCTTGACTAAGGTCACCAACTTGACTTTTATGAGTAAAAGAAAATTTAGATTTAACTATGAACACTCGAATGCAGTCTTCAGCAACCTCCCTGTGTCCTAAGTATGCTATCTCCAGTGGTAAGGATCCAATTCTAGAGCTTAGGGGAGTTTGGCGTCACCATTTTGTTGCCATTATTTCCAGGTCTACTCAGAGTGGTAATACCTGTTAGGGTCAAAGTTATAAATCAAATAGATCTGTCTGCAATGTTTAAATTGATTAGAACTGCATTTGTTCTGAAAAAATTGACATTGCCACTAAGTATGAAGTGTTTACAAGTTTAAAATGATTAAAGATACCTTTTGTACTTTATATAAGAGGGACATTCGATAAATAAGATAAATTTTGCCAAAGGAGTTGTGAATGTGAAGCACTGTTCACAGTTGAACTTTTTTCTAGGAAATCAGTAATGATAGGTCCTTTTATGCTCCAGAAGACTGTCAAGCATGACCTTCTTTACTGACTGCTGTGCCCTGAATCTTTTCTTTACTGGAGAGTCAATATGGTCCACTCCATGGAGTGTCTTTTCAACTCATAGTGGCAAACATATCTCTAGCCTATTTGTGAAGATTTTTTGGTCTAAAATATGCTTCTCCATACACATCACACATTGTTCTGTAAATTTAAAATGGTTTGCACTTTTCAGCTACCAAAAATTTGATGACAGACCTCTGTTCAAGCTGGGAGCACTCAGTTTGATTTTCTGTCATTCTGAATAGCTTCAAAACAAATAATTTTTGTGAGATTAAAATAATTTATGCTATGAACCAATTCCAAACAATGCAGAGTTTAGATTTACAGAAAAAAATTATGAAAAAATTCCCCATATATAGTAAATTATCCTTGTAGATAACCGGGCCTTTGGCCTAAAGAGTAGAGTGTTCGCCAATGGTCCAGGAGATCAGGGTTCAATCCCAGGTCGAGTTATACCAAAGATTCAAGAAATGGTACTAGATGCCACCATGCTAAATACTCAGCATTATAAGGTAAGGATCAAGGGTAAAGTGGAGCAATCCAGGGAATGGAGTAGCCCCCTCCCCTACATCTCGGTGTGGTAGCTATTGAAAAGGAAGCCTTAGTGTCACCCTCAACTAAGACCACCAACTTTACTTATATAGATTTATACAATTCTATTTTTTTGTTACTGGGATGTTTAGTTACAAAGTTTCAATGAAAAAGAGTTTAGTAATAAAGTAGATTCCCTTTATTCATTGAATGAATGACCTTCGTAGGTAGATTCCCCTTATTTATTGAATGACCCTTGCAGATAGATTCTTCTTGTTAAACCAACTAATCAACCATATAAACAACCTTCACGGAATGTCATTTTCTCTGTACAGAATTCATAGCATAACTTCTAATTAACACTGGAAGAAAAAAAAAAAAAAAAAAAAAAATCACAGATTTATTCAAATTTAGGAGATGATTAAAAAAAATCATTAACTGTAAGAGTTTTTTTCTTTGTCATGGAAACAGCATTTAAAAAGACACCTAGGATTACAATAACATAGGATGGAATATTTTGGTGACATAGTACAAGTGACATGCTTTCCCCCTCTCTCTCTCTATATATATATATGTGTGTATCATTCGGTCCAGTTAAACCGGAGTCGGGAATAATTCTGTCAGGATAAAAAATCATTCAACTATGATTTTTTTTATCCATTAGATCTGAAGAAGCCCTGTTATTTTTGGTGTTATTGATTCATATCAATACCCATAACAGGATGGAAATAAATTTATAATCCTAATGCGACCATTTTTTGTTTTTCTTAAAAATATATATATATATATATACATATATATATATATATATATATATATATATATATAGGTTCGGTTTCTTTATTTAATGGCATCTCAAACTTTGCAGGTTATTTGATGACAAAGTGATCTTTGTAGAAGGACAGCAATTGTACAATGTAACCCATGGCTAGGGAAATAAGTGGGTGTGTGTTCATACTTTTCTCAAGAGTATTAAGTCTGTAAGTGAATGTAATAGAGTGACTGGAGTTTGAACTTGTTTACTACGATGTCAAAATCCAGTCTACTATACAAAGAGGACTATATATATATATATATATCAATTTGGTTTGACAGTGAGCAAGAATCACTGACTGTGTGTACACTATCAAAATTTAGATATATATTATTCTTAATTAATTGATACTCGAAATGTAAAAAAATAGATAAATACAACTTCTTTTCTTACTCAATATCTAGTAAAGAGCCACAACGGGGTCATGTTCAAATTAGGATTAAAGTTAGTTTTTAAAACTGTTCCTGAAAATCATTTTAACCAGTGTGGATGTATGTATGTATATATATATATATATATATATATATATATATATGGATGCACATTCTTTTATATATGTCTATTACTTACAAATACTAATAATCACTAAGCCTAAAATTATTAATTTTTAAAATATTGCCATTGATATGCCACTATGACTGACAGAAATAATGCAGAGAAATCAAGGGAAACTACTCTGTAATTAGCAGTTACAAACATGGAGCTATTTCTATTGGAAATACTTTTTAGAACTGAAGTTATATTTGATTTATTAAGAAATTAATTTGAAACCATTAGATGGGAAGTAACTTTATTCTTTAAGTTTTTACTAACAAAAAATTGCACTATGATTGCTTTTGCTCTTTTAGGATAACAAACACACAAACATGGAAAAATTGGATAATCATTATATAGATTATACTTTGAAGAATTAAATCTTAATTTAAAAAAAAAAAAAAAAAAAGGACAAATAAAAAATTGCATTTTGTCAACAAAATGTAACCAGTTTTCTTTTATTGCAACTAAATATATTTAAGAAGACTGAAGTACACGACTGGTACAAGTAGATCTTTTTAACTCAGGGGAAAATGCTTGACAGCATAAAGGAATGATGGCTGAGTTATATGCAAAATACATAAACTTAAAAAACAAAACATCTATTTTATAAATGGTTGGTTTTATGGCATGCCAATGCTAAAGTTAGTCATATTTTAGAAGCATTTATACAGTTTCATGTAACTAATAATAATAATTTTTGAAGAATTAGTTTCAAGTAAGCCTTTGTATTAAATACAAATTTATACAGAGTTCTATGGTTCCAAATATTTCTATCAAAAATTAATAATTTCAAACAGATCTATTTGACCCATAGACGGGACCCGAACCTTATTCTAAGTCAAAATGATAAGAGTTATCTCCATACTCCCCAGGGCTACAAAAATGGAGTCTCACCACTGGATATAGTTTAGTGTCAAACCCAAGTCACCTCTTTTGGTGGGGGGTTGTTACTCCACTTCAGAAGATGCTGTCAGAATATCCTAAGCTTCATCAATAGGATGACTGATAATTTACACAATTATATGGTTCAAGTAATTAATTATAATCCTTTGTCACCATCATCATCATCATGTCGTGTGTGCCGCTAGCATGGATATGCCTGACCCTCTCTCGCCACTTTTCCCTATCGTTCATCGCCTCTGGCAGGTCTTCAGGGCTACATCCCATGTCCTCAGCCATATGTGGGGGTCCATAGGAGTAAATCACTTATGAGCTCGTCACAGCTTCTCCAGCAGTGTCCTGCATGTCTGGTTCGTCTAACTTAGATAGTTTTCGTGATGTGTCTGGTTCGTCTAACTTGGATAGTTTTAGTGATGGGAGGCAGGTGGCCATATAGTTGGTGCCTTGTAAACAATTTTAATTTCAAGTAACTTATTCTTAATACAAATAATTTGCATACGCTTAAATGATTTCAACTATTCTTATTAAACATTGATCGTTCTATTTAATAATAATCATTTGTTTGCACAGTCACATATGCTTATCTAATACAAATTATCTTCAAATAGATCGATGTGACCCAGAGATGGAAGCCTAACAGGAATTACCACTCTAAGTCAGAATGGACTAGGAATAATGGCAATGAAGGGCTTCAGAATAGGAGCCTCACCTCTGGATACAGGTACTATTTACTCAACCCCTCCGCTCGGGCAGGATATGACACAAGGTCAATTTTGAAGCGGAGTTTAACAGGTTTGAATTCAGAGTTTTCCTTCTCCTAGACTAGTTGCCTCACCATGGCTGAAGAACCTAGTCTGTCCTACTATTTACCCATAGCTGGAGGGAGAATATTTTGGATTCATACCTTTCCCAAGGGTATTAGTGCTATGTGAAATGCAATCAGTCTCGTCCAGGATTTGAACTCGAGTCGCCGTGTTCATTTCCTACGACGATAACGACTACACCACGGTCACCTCTGGATACAGGTGAGTGTCATACCTTTGTATGTGTGTTAACCTTCTGCCAAGGATGCAGTTGGCACATCCCTGCCCAACCGGCAGGGCTAGATATTTTAGAGATGTTATTTTCTTTTTCCTAGTTAGATGGGGGAAAAAACAGAAACAAAAAACTACATAATTTTTCATAGAATTTTACATGTAGACCTTTTTGAGATTAAATGTCTAAATACTTCTTTTGAATTTGAATATTTTAAGGCCTTGAAATTAGAGTTAAGGTTGGAAACCAGACAACTCCATGTGTCCTTAACAGTCATATTTACAGTAAAGCATTTATAACAGATGGCAGTGCAGATTGTTCAATTTATATATTACAGATACTTACTGTATAGAAGAACGTAATGATTGGGATCTGTTGTGAATAAATCAGCCAAAACTGTAATCAGTGCTTGGAGATCTTCATTTTTCTTGTATTCTTGGAGAGCTTTAGTGAATAGCTTGTAAGACTGGAGACCAATAGCTTGTTTTACCTGAAAAGAAAACCAACAGTAAAATTATCACTGACATACTAACCAAAATAATCATCAAAATTACTGTGAGGTAGTCATTCTTGTAAATCATTACTACAGTGCATGTATTTACCCAACCCCTCTACCACAAACAGGATGTGACAAAAGGTTAATTTTTTTTAGTAAAGTACAGCTGATTTGAATTCAGAATTTTTCTTCTCCTAGACTGGTTGCTTTATCAAAACTAAAGAATTCAGGCTATCCAACTATTTACCCATAGCTGGAGGGAAGAGAGATGGATTCATGCCTTTAGCATGAAATGAATGCAGTCTCGTCCAAGATTTGAACTCTTGTCACCAATTCTATTTCCTACAATGGTAACCTTTATGCTAACTGCACCTCATACATCATAATTACTGTGTAGTGGGTTTGATCACTGTTGAGTGCTCTACAGTTGTAGTCTTGTGCCAGACTAAGCTAAGCTGAGAAAATACCTGGGTACCATGTTATGGAATCATGGTTAGCAAACTAGTGTCAGAGGTTATTACTACTTAGTAGAGAATTTGATCCAATACCTGTGGCCTTGTTCATTGTGTTTTTGATTTGCTATTGCCATCAGATGACTATTTCCATCACCCCCATGTTTAGTTATAGTTTACTAAACTCGGCTTAATCTGACACACAGGATTCAAGTTGCTTATAGTATCTACTGTTAGTAAGTGGTTACCCATCTAAGACCTGAACAGGCTTTATCATTGCTTAACTTGAGTCATTTGAAGAGAACTGGTGCTTTCAACATGAACATTTATCTTATAACCTGGTTTGGTCATGGAAGTGCATGTCTTGGATAGGAATAGCCTAACAGAGCTCATCCCTCTCTAGGTCTGGTTTTGAATTTAGAGTTTTTCATCTCCTAGATGAGTAGCCCTTCCAAGGATAAAGAGAACAGACTGCCTTATTATTTACAAATAGCTGGAGAGAGAATAGTTGGATTCATACCTATACCAAGAGTATAAGCACAATGTGAAATACAAACAGCCTTGCTCAGGTTTTGAATTTGGGTAGCCTAGTCAATGACGAGGACCTCCAACAGGACTTGACTACCTCATGTTTTGATTGCCCACAATCCATCATAATTTTTGCCATTAGAGTAAAATTATTGACTTTATTTTCTTGTTTTGGTTGACAGTCTTTTCAACACTGTCAAACTGTTTGAGCAATAAACAGATGTATATATATATATATATATATATATATATATATATATATATATATATATACACACAAGGACTCAAGCAAGCTAAATCAGGTAGATTTGAAAACAATGTTATCTAAAAAAAATTCAATGTATTTAAAAAAGATCACATCAAGTTGTGTTATTATTCATCTAAAAAATTGAAAGAAAAAGACTAAAGAAAAACATTCTATTCCATTCTTTTATTCTAGTTCCTGTGAACAGATAATTTCTATTTTGTGGAGAGTCATTAGATTTTAAAAAATAAAACAAAATATGAAAATAAAAATGAAAATATCCCATAATTCCACTTGATCCAAAGTTTATCTTTGGGTGCCAAAAGTGAGAAATTGTTCTCTTTCAGTGCCTGTCAGTTCACAGGACATTTTATGTATTTATAAAATTCTTAAAATGAATTTTTTTTTCTTCAATTCCCAACAAAATGTCCTGTCAGCTGAGAAAATAATGATTCAACTTCATTTATATGAGATAATCTTCCCATCATTCTGTTATTAGATACCTTAATATCAGGAAACACCAGAACAAAACAAACAAACAAAAAAAGAAGCTGATAAGTTATGGGTTGGACAACTTCATATCATGGACAAACCAGAAGCCCATAATTTCATGTAAAATGATGACTTCTTATTGGTTATCCTAGAGGTTTCCAAAGTGTGTCATGACACTTTTAGCCCATTAAGACTATAATCTCTTTACAAAGGTTTTTTCTTTAATAATCAATTAAATTTCAATTGAATTATTTCTTTTTTTTATATACATTTTGAAATTAACACAACTGAGTAACAAGAGTGTTTCAAATTGTCATGTGATACTTTTGTATATCAAGCCCATAATCTCTGTATATCCATTATTTCTTTAATTATTAATTAAATTTTAATTAAATTATTTCTTTCTTTTTTGTATAAATTTTGAATTATATATTTGGTTTGACTAATAAAATTTAATGTGTCACAAAAAAAAATTATTTTTAAAAGGTGCAATCATGAATGCAAAAAATTAGGCAAGTTTTGGATTAACCAAACAAACTTTCCATATCATTGAATGTGTATTGATATTGAATTGTAATTTTGGTGATGTGTTGAGTGATTGATACAAACTTTTGACAAATCAACTGAATTATAGAAACTGATAATCCTATAAGGAACTAAACAAAATAACCCAAATATTAACCTGAAAGGAAGATGTAAACTGTCAGAAGATTTATGAACTGTTTAAACCTTTTTTTTGTTAACTTTGATTTTGGTCTAAGTATTTAAAACTTTATTTTGATTGTGATTTTTCAGACTGTTGCCTTCATCTTCATTGTGGTAAGTTGAAACACAACGTTTTGACTGCTGTATCCTCCGGCCTTCCTCAGGTGTCTCTTGTTTATCTGGGCATAGAAATGATTCAACCTGGGAAATCATTTTGATAATTGAAAAGGTCAAAATCAAATTGTTTTTAAAGTAAATTATTTTAAAAAAAATATCAAGAATAATTGATTCTATTGAATTTTAAATTTTGAATTCATCTCATGACTCTCCTCAAGATGCTTTTCAGTTTGATGGGCATGAAAAACAATGAGGTCATAATTTGAAAAAGATCTTCATAGTTCTTGAATGCCTTGTTTGGTGAACAGTCAAACTTTAAAAATGATTTCCCAGGTTGAATCATTTCTATACTCACGTAAACAAGGGACACCTGAGGAAGACGGAGGATATAGCGGCTGAAACATTGTTTCAACTGACCACAGTAAAGATGAGGACAACACTCCAATAAATCACAACCAAAATAATACACATCAAGTCTCGTCTCAAAAATTCAGACATAATTTAAAACTTTGTATGCTCTAAAAATAGCAACATTAAAATAAAAAAAATTAAAAGCGTAGTTTTGCAATATGATTAATTCAAACATTAACCATATTTAACTAACCATATTTATGTAACCTTCAGCATTTTGTAGATGGGTGTTACTTATAATTTTTGTTGGATTCTCATTATTCTTGGACGAAGTTGCAGATTCGTTCTTGCTTGCAGAAAGAGATTTGCGTTCTTCCAACTGGAAAAAAAAAAAAAAGAAAGATAATCATTTTTATGATAATTTAAGAGCCCTAAAATTGCAACTGAACTTTGGTTTGGTTTCTTTTTTAATGGCATATCAACCTTCATGGGTTATTTAATGCCAAAGCCATTCTAGCAGAAAAGTAGTCAAATGAACTTTGAAAATACAGCTGGCCCTTCACATTATAGGGATTAAGGTTTTAGAAGACATGAAAGTAGATACATTACTTCTCTTGCCACCCTTCAACTTCAGCTCTTAATAGTGTTGATTATATCCATCATATATTAAAAAAATGAAATACACACTAGTGAAAATATTATACATATATATATATATATATATATATATATATATATATATATAGGTCGCTTCTTTGTACATGACAGAAACCAATATGTATTTTCCCAGCCTTTCTACAATAGGCAGAATGTGAAAGTCAATTTTTAAACAGAGAAAAGCTGGTTTGAATTCAGAGTTTTCCTTCTCCTAGACTTGTTGCTGAAACAAAGCTAAAAAACCCAATCTGCCATACTATTAATGCACAGCTGAAGAGAGGGAAAATGGATTCATGCCTTTCCCAAATGCATTAGCACTAAGTGAAATACAAACTGCCTTGTCCATGATTTGAACTTGAGTAGCCAATTCCACTGATGCTGTTGTGCTAAGAGTGTTACTCAAAGAAATAATTAACTTTAAACATAAGATTATTCCGAGGCTGAAACAGGCATGGCATTTCTGTATGGAGTTATTTTGAAAATCAGTGTTTTTCTTTGTTCATGATATTCCCTTGAAATTTGGTCTAAGGGAAAAACAGTTAAACTTGTCTTATCAGATAAACATTACTGTTGTTTATTTGGGAGAGAGAAATATTTTGGAATTATTTAAAAGATTAAGATAATCATTTTCTTAGAAAGATGAAGTTGAATCAGATGAGGAAAAAGGAAGAGATTCATACATAATAAATCCTCAAAACTAAAAGTGAAGAGATTTAAGGACAATTAAAACAGGAAGCAAAAGTACACATGCAAATGATGCTATGAGGAAAAGGAGAGAAAGACAGAATGAATCATGTATATTAGAGAGAGAAAGAGAGTGATAGACTATCTTGAATGTTGCACAGAGAAAGTGACAGTCTCTCAAGAATGTGGTGTAGGAGAGAGAGAGAGAATGAGGGATTATCATGAATGTTTGAGAGAGAGAGAGAAAATGAAATCTTTAAGAAATTGAGAAAGAACATCTTTAATCAACCAGACAGAGAGGGAACTGATGAAATAGTGTCTGATTAGATGGGGAGGGGGGTTAAAGGGAAAAAAAAAACAGGAAAAAGGTCCATCATAAATATTACAGATAGAAAAATGAAGAGTGGATGAGTTTATGAGAGAGAGAGAGAGAAATATACAAAAAGAGAATGGATGATGTAATACTATCACAGAATAATAAATCAGTCAAAACTTTTGGAGAGAGAGAGAGAGAAAAGAGTTTATAAACACAAAGAAGTGTAACAAAAAAATTAAAAAAAATAAAGGAGAAAAGTAGAAAAAATAAACAAAATGAATTATAAATATTTCTAAATTAGACAGACAGAATGAGGATAGATATAATGACAAATATAACATTTTACATGATTTGAAAAGAATACATAAAAGAGAAAAAAGTGGGAAATGAAAGTGTTAATAAAAAAAGAAAAATGGATGACTGGTAAACAGAGAGACAATACAAGTTCTTTGTACTGAGAACAATTGAAATGCTATTAATCTTAACATCAATGATTTTCATCTTAAACAAAGTTTAAAAATCAATGCCATCAATATTGATAAATATAGAAATAATCCTAGAGAAAAAAACAAACCATCCCCCAAAACAATGACTGAAAAAAAACCTCACTATTTACCATTAGATTAAAAGTCAGATTAATGAACAATTCTGGGAGAATTTAGTGTCTGCTTTAATATCAAATCATTTTTCAGCAACAGCTTTCGAGGAGCAATTTCAGCAAGTAAACCTCTGACTGAAATTGGAAAATCTTTGAATATATAATTTCTATGCAACTAAAATTGTACATCTTCACATTAGAACCTGATATTTCAATTCTTTTTCAAAAAAAGTAATCTAAAAAAGTCCTTAAAATATTAGTAAAGTTTTTCTTCATTTCTTTTAAGTTGTATATATTGAATTTGGGCTAAGTTGTAAAGTAAAATTTGGGAGATTTGAATAATATAATTGGCACAGTACAGTAGGGAAAAAGCCAAAAACCAAAACATCCACCACAGTGTAACATTGGCAGTTTAAGGTGAGAAAAAAAAATCACAGATTTAAGAAAATCAAGTTCATATAATCTAAACCAGGTGTGGAGAACTTGCAGCCTTAAGGCTGAATGTGGCCTTCTAAATCATCAAATGTGACTTTCCATGGCTTTGTTGAAAGACTGATTAGAATTGAGCATCCTCACTTTGGAACCTGATATGATACTGTCTTGAAAAATGCCATCTCGAAAATGTCATTAAAAAGTGAATAAAGTTTTTCACCATTTCTTATAAGTAGTATCTATTTATTAAATTTGGTTGAAGTTATTAACTAAGAGGTTCCTGAGTTCGACAAACACCTGAAGAAGGCCGGAGGACATATCGGCCGAAACGTTGTGGAAATAACAAAGATGAAGACAATAGTCTGAAAAATCTTAACGATAAAAATATCAACTAAAAGTTTAAACTTTAGATTTTATTGTAAACATATGAAAATTGTATTGAGTGCACAACCTGATTAGAAGACTATAAATTTCAATATGGCCTTTAAACATGAAAGGGTTCTCATAATCTAATCAATATATTACTAAAATTCTTATTGTATTTGTGTACATCCAACCACTGCCCAGACAAAACAGCACATTATAATGAGCTTGTTATTGAAATAATAATACACTTAAAATGTTTAACTTAGAGAATAAAGCAATTTCAACTAAACAATAATTTTGTGGCTGTTGTATTCTTACTGAACATCATTTTTAATCATTCAAATTCTTAATATAAATGAGATTATTAAGAAATGCTAATCAGAATCATTCATTCCTTCCTAGATAGAAACATCAATATCATCATGGACTGCTATTATAATTAGAACCAAATGCGTTCATGGGTTAGTCAAGTAACTTTTCAACTCTCAAATGAAATAGGTTAAATAAAAACATTACAAGAAGTCACATAATTATAATTTTGGGCTTTAATATTTACTCATTTTTATCTTTCTGTTCTCATCACAGACCCATTATAAATCAGTCACACTGGACATAATCCTTTTGGATTTGAGTAAACCATCTGGATGAGAGGATTAGGAAACATCAGAGATTTTCATTAAGATTTAATGCTTTCATCTCTTATCAATCGTAGTCCAAGAAGAATTTCAATGGATTCTCATAAATGATGAGCAGATCAAAAATTAATTCCGATCATCTTTGTAACCTTTGAACTGATATATTCGTACAGCTATGTTCCATCTACAAACGTCTGGCAGAACGATCTTTCAGGTTTGGGATGGAAATGAAAAGAAAAAGCAATACAGATCCAATTCAAAATTTAGTGAGGCAATTTTAAATTCAGTGGATCATTCTGCTGGACTTTGCATTTATTTTTCAAATTAGTTTCATTCAGTGCTATGAATATTTCTTGATGATTATAAAGGATTGAGAAATGATTAATTTGTAATGGCAAGGAGTTTTTATTGTTAGTTTAGAGTGTTGATAATTGCCGCAAATGACCACTAGATGGCAGTGCTAAAGGAGTATAAAGAAAAAGAGTGCAAAAGTCTCATTCTCTTTCTTCTCTTTGTCTTGATGCAAGTATCTGTTCTTGTTACCATCCATGGAATGTTTTTTTTAAAATCTCCTGCAAACCTTGTATCACATTGAACATGACAGTACAGTACAGTATAACACAGCATATAATGTTCCAAGATTACTTGCTTATACACAAGCACATTTCATTTCCCATATTAAACTCCTAAGGAACACTTCTCAAAAATGCAAATCTCTCACAAACTTTAATATAAGATAAGGAATTCATACACCCCTTTATTCACTGTTTGTAGTGCATTTTATTTTAGTTTGCTCAAGTAATAAAAAATACATGGTGTTTAATTGGATATAATTGTTCTTCTATTTATTCTGTATAAGGCAACAACATTTCTCATTCCACTATCCTACCAATGAATATTCTACAACAAAATATATGTAAACTTTTAACAGGTCAATTCCTTTACAGGCTTTTCATCTGATGATTCTTGAAAGTCCAATAGTGATGGGGGAGTGGTGACACATGCAGGTTCAACAAGCAAGAAGTCTATTCACAAACCTGCAAATAGGCAGTTCAAAGTGTATCCCAATTTTGTTTCTTAAGCTAGGTATAGGCAATGATTAAGATTGAACAGAAGTCAGTGACAGAGCCACTTCACTTGGAGAGCACTTCTCACTTAAATGGGACATTGAACTAAAAATTGCTTGTCTATCCTACAACTTTATTATTATGAGTGAGTGTGTGTGTGTGTGTGTGTGTATATATATATATATATATATAGGTATGAATGCTCTTATCCCTCAAGCTATAGATTAAATAGTATTACTACTGTCCTCCCATAAAGATTGATATGCCATAACTAAATCATATATATATATATATATATATATATACACACACACACACACACACAGACAAAAATTGAATGAAGAAAGACCTGAGCATAAATGCATTTTCTGGTCAAATCCACATCAGCCAGTAGCTTAAGGACAGATTTCTTATTGAACTGATTGTAATTCAACTTTCTCATGTTTCAGGGCCTCAGACAGCCTTCCTACTCTATCATCAGATTGTTGGCTATAGGCCCTGAGAGATTGAATGACTGTTATAAGGAATCTCGCTTGTCATTCTTCAGGGCAATATGTTTTCAATAATTTAGGCAAAGATTATGAATTGGAAATGAACTACCCCAACTGTTTTTTAAAATGCATCATTAATATGTAACCAAAATATAAAAAAAAAAAATTAAACATGTGATCAATTTAACCATGTTACTGAATATAAGAAAATTTCCATTGATCATGCAAATCATGGCTCTCTTTGGCCAAATGACTTTAAAAATGGGTTACTGAAAAGTCCTTTGCCCAACCAAGAAGATAATTAAATTAGTAATAAGTTTTTCAATTTAATAATAAATTCAGGATGAATACATAGAATAAAACTGGATGCAGGTTAATGTCATATAAAAGACCCTTGTTTCATGGAGGGTGTCTTAACCCTTTACAGTGGATAAAGTTGGTCTCAAACTGGAGTTCAGGCCAATTAGGTAGGTATATGGACTTGTAGGTATTGGTATAAGTAAAAGCTACCTATGTTTTAAAAGTTAATAGAAAGAATTTTGTAAATATTGTTTTTTATGATAAAGTCAGTTAAAAATAATTTTTGAACCAACAATTACTGATTTGTAAAATCTATTTATTCATAAGTTTTCTATAGATTGGTCGGTTGGTTGGGATTTACAATATATCAAACCTTGTAGGTTATTTAATACCAAATCCTGTTTATACAATATTTTAGATATATATGACTGCTAAACAAATAGTTTCTAAGTAAAATTTTTAAATGAGCCAGAGCTCATTTGTTTGCACACAGTTAAATGGTTTCAAGTATTGCTATCTAACACTAATAATTCAATTGAACAGTGATTTGTTTGCAATCACTAAAATGGTTTCAAGTATAGAAAATAGTTAAATAGTTCGATTTGACCCATAGATGGGATCCTAATAAGTACTAACAGAGTCAGAGTGGACCTAGGAGTAATGTCAATGAAAGGGTACTCCATATTTCCCAAAGCTCTAAGACTGGAGCCTTGCCACCAGATAGCACAGTCCCATCCAACTGGGCCCCTTATTACAGGAGGAGTATTAACCCTCTGCAGAGATGCAGTCGGTGTATTCCAACAGTCCCAGCTAACTGGGCCCCTTATTACAGGAGGAGTATTAACCCTCTGCAGAGATGCAGTTGATGTATTCCACAGTCCTAGTCAACTAGGCCCCTTATTACAGGAGGAGTATTAACCCTCTGCAGAGATGCAGTTGGTATATTCCACAGTCCTAGTCAACTGGGCCAGTCTTCTATAGAATGATATTTGTTGTACATCCTGCCAATTGTACAGATTACTGTATATAGACACATGGCCACCTTTTATAAAGTAAATTGTTAGGTCTGTATAAAAATCAAATGGTAATAATTATGAGTTTCCAACACAAGAGATTTTTAAACTTCTATTATAGAATTAAGTATTAAATTGCAAGACTTTAAAACTGATAATGAACTTAGGAAACAGTAACAATGTGACATACCGAGATTATTTTGATTTTCTTCTTGGCCGGTTGTTTTTTGAGGTTTGTAAATTCTTGAGAATCTTGACTTGAAGATGGTTGAAATGTCTGTAAGAATAATAAAAAATACAGATAAATCCTAATAAATGCTAATCTTTTTTCTGCAAGATCATTTTTGGTTAACAATATATCAAGAACACTTGTCTGTTATATATATATATATATATATATATATATATATATATATATATATATATATATATATATATATATTGAATAGGTTGGCAAATGAATCTGAATTTGGTATTTAGGTTTTTATTATTTCATATATTTGTACTCTACACATGTTTCAGACTTTATGGTCTTCTTCAGGAGATTGATAATGGTTAGGGTATTCTTTGTTTCTAGCTTTTACAATGAAAATTGTTTTGATAGACGTTTGATCTTTTTTAATTCCAGCATTTGTGTCTGAGAATGTCCTATTGGAGTTAATTATCCATGAAAACCTCTTGTTTCTTCTGATGTTTTTTTTTATAAGTATGTATATAGAAATATGTATTTTGTGTGAGAGTACATTCACATTTATGCATCTACATTGATGTATATACAAACCTGTACATATATATTTTCAGGGTTGTTGTTTTTTCCTTCTCTCTCCTTTTCTCTGACTTTAATGTGTGTGAGATCATATTTGACTCCACAGATAGATATATTTTAAGATAGTCTGTGTGTATTTATATCTGCATGAAAGAAAGAAGTTCAGTTGTGTTTGTGTGAAGGTAGGCTCTATTTAATCTAAGCTTAAATTTAGTTATGAAGTTTTTTCTTTTATTTGGAGTAATGAGTAGTCCTCAGTTTGGTATATAGGTATTATTTTAAAAATTTCTATTGCTGCATTCATAAAGGTATTTTGATACATGGAGTTTTCTATTTTTTGATAAATTAAAGATGCTTTTATGTAAAAAAATTCTGTTGTTCAGATCCTGAGTGCATCCTATGAATATTTGATTATGTAGACTACATTTTTTGAATTGCAGCTTAGATTTTTATTTATTATGAATTATATTTTTTGTTGTTTTTTCTATTAATTATGAATGTTGTTTTTGAGTTTTTAAAGGTATAGAATTTTCCTTTTATTATTATATTATATACTCCATATCTTTTATATTTGCATTTTGAGACTTCATGCATTGTGTCTTCTCCAAATGTAGACGAGGTGAGTGCATGCCCTGAGATTTTTTGTTGTCATTTGTTTTTAATGATTTTTGTTTTGTCTTGTATGTTTTTGATTCCATCATGGTTTTCAAGTTGTCTAGATTCTTTGTTATTTCTGTGAATAGTTCTGGGTTGATTTAGTTGCATGTTGAGACATATGCTAATTGTTGATATGTCTTTTTTGGGCTTGTAATTATTTTGACAGTATTTTTTCTGCTAATTCAAATCCTTTATTTATTAGTGTTGCAGGATATCCCCTCTGGTGGAGGGTTAAGTGTAATTCTTGAAGGCAAGTTTGTCAGAGATTTTTGTTAGTGACTATGGTGCTTATTCTTTGTGCTAGGGTGTGATCAGTGATCATAGACATTTACCACAAACCCACAAACACCCAACAATACCTCTACTTCAAAAGTAATTTCCCACCAAACTACAAAAAAGTATTGCTATTTAACACTAATAAATATTTTAAATATTATTTTAAATATTGTCTGCAGTTAAATGATTTCAAATATTGCGATGTAATACTAATGATTCAATTGAAAAAGGATTTGTTAGCACACATTGCTATCTAACACTGGTAATTCTATTCAACAATATTTGTTTGCACACAGTTAAATGTTTTAAGTATCACTATGTAATACTGATAATTCAATCTAAGTCATTTGTTTGCATACAGTTAAATGGTTTCAAGTATAGTAAATGATTAAACAGTTCTATTTGACCCATAAATGGGACCCAAACAGGTACTACTACTTTAGGGTAGAGTTAACCTGGAAGTAATGACAATTAAAAGGTACTCCATATTCCCCAAAGATCCACCATCAGATGGTTTAGTATCATACCTAGGATACTCATTAGGGGTGGGTATTTCTTCTCTGCAGAGATACAGTCTGCATATTCTACAGCCACAGCTGACTGGGCTGTCTTAGTAAGAGTGTCTAACAATAATCAATGGGAAGTCACATTACTGCAAAATCAATAACCATATAAGATTAAAATTTCCAGATTTTAAAAGAAAAAAATGGTTTGGCTTATTTAGATAATTATTTACACTTAATTAAAAATAACTGATTTGGTTTCAAGGCAGCTCTTGATGGCTGGAGATGAAAAATAATTATATAACATTATTGCTTAGGACTAACAATATGGACAAAATAATGTTAAAATTTATAAATTAAAAATATATCTCTAAAAAGATTGACCTCCTACCCTG